>JARQOD010001455.1:0-97911 GCA_033576555.1 Oophaga sylvatica | reverse complement strand
CTGTACTTTTAGCGTGCGGTTTCTGCGGCCTCTGTCCCTGTTAGCAGTGGGGGATTCGCGCCCTCTTCCCTGTTAGCAGTGCGGATTTGCGCTCGTCCCTGTTAGCAGTGGGATTCTGCGGCCTCTGTACCGGTTAGCGTGGGGGATTCTGCGGCTTGTACCTGTTAGAGTGCGGATTCTCGCCTCTGTCCCTGTTAGCAGTGCGGTTCTGCGCTCTGTCCCTTTTAGCGTGGGATTCTGCGCCTCTGTCCCTTTAGATGGATTCTGCGGCCTCGTACCTGTTAGCGTGCGGTTCTGCGGCCTCTGTCCCTTTAGCAGTGGGGTTCTGCAGACTCTGTACCTGTTAGCAGTGGGGTTTTCTGGGGCCCTCTGTACTTTTGGGGCCGGATTCTGCGGCCTCTGTACTTTTTGCAGTGGGGTTCTGCGCTCTTACCTGTTAGCGGCGGTTCTGCGGGCTCTTTCCCGTTAGGTGGGGTTCTGCGCTCTGTACCTGTTAGCAGTGGGTTCTGCGCCTTGTACCTGTTAGCAGTGCGGATTCTGGGGGCTCTTACCGTTAGGGGTCGGATTCTGCGGCCTCTGTCCTTTTAGCGTGGGGTTCTGCAGACTCTGTACTGTTGCAGTGGGTTCTGCGCCTCGTCCCTGTTAGCAGTGCGGTTCTCGATCTGTCCCTTTTAGCGGGGGGGTTTGCGCTCGTACCTGTTAGCAGTGGGGGGTTCTGCAGATCTGTACCTGTTAGCAGTGCGGATTTTTCGGTTGTACCTGTTAGCAGTGCGGATTTCTGCGACCTGTACCTGTTAGCAGGGGGATTCTGCCCTCTGTACCTGTTAGCAGTGCGGATTTGGCTCTGTACCTGTTAGCAGTGGGGTTCTGCGCCTCGTACTTTGCAGTGCGGATTCTGCGCCTCTGTCCCTGTTAGCAGTGTGGATTCTGCAGCCCTCTGTACCTGTTAGCAGTGCGGATTCTGCAGACTCTGTACCTGTTAGCAGTGCGGATTCTGCGACTCTGTACCTGTTAGCAGTGCGGATTCTGCGGCCTCTGTACCTGTTAGCAGGTATACGTACCTGTAGCTGCGGATTCTGCGGCCTCTGTACCTGTTAGCAGTGCGGATTCTGCGGCCTCTGTACCTGTTAGCAGTGCGGATTCTGCAGACTCTGTACCTGTTAGCAGTGCGGATTCTGCGGCCTCTGTACCTGTTAAGTAATACGGATTCTGCGGCCTCTGTACCTGTTAGCAGTGCGGATTCTGCAGCTCTGTACCTGTTAGCAGTGCGGATTCTGCAGACTCTGTACCTGTTAGCAGTGCGGATTCTGCGACTCTGTACCTGTTAGCATGCGGATTCTGCGGCTCTGTACCTGTTAGCATGCGGATTCTGCGGCCTCTGTACCTGTTAGCAGTGCGGATTCTGCAGACTCTGTACCTGTTAGCAGTGCGGATTCTGCGGCCTCTGTACCTGTTAGAATCGGATTCTGCGGCTCTGTACCTGTTAGCAGTGCGGATTCTGCAGACTCTGTACCTGTTAGCAGTGCGGATTCTGCAGACTCTGTACCTGTTAGCAGTGCGGATTCTGCAGGCCTCTGTACCTGTTAGCAGTGCGGATTCTGCAGACTCTGTACCTGTTAGCAGTGCGGATTCTGCGACTCTGTACCTGTTAGCAGTGCGGATTCTGCAGACTCTGTACCTGTTAGCAGTGCGGATTCTGCAGACTCTGTACCTGTTAGCAGTGCGGATTCTGCAGGACTCTGTACCTGTTAGCAGTGCGGATTCTGCAGACTCTGTACCTGTTAGCAGTGCGGATTCTGCAGACTCTGTACCTGTTAGCAGTGCGGATTCTGCAGCTCTGTACCTGTTAGCAGTGCGGATTCTGCGACTCTGTACCTGTTAGCAGTGCGGATTCTGCGACTCTGTACCTGTCAGCAGTGCGGGTTCTGCAGACTCTGTACCTGTTAGCAGTGCGGATTCTGCGGCCTCTGTACCTGTTAGCAGTGCGGATTCTGCGGACTCTGTACCTGTTAGCAGTGCGGGTTCTGCAGACTCTGTACCTGTTAGCAGTGCGGATTCTGCAGACTCTGTACCTGTTAGCAGTGCGGGTTCTGCAGACTCTGTACCTGTTAGCAGTGCGGATTCTGCGGCCTCTGTACCTGTTAGCAGTGCTGATTCTGCAGACTCTGTACCTGTTAGCAGTGCGGATTCTGCGGCCTCTGTACCTGTTAGCAGTGCGGATTCTGCAGACTCTGTACCTGTTAGCAGTGCGGATTCTGCAGACTCTGTACCTGTTAGCAGTGCGGATTCTGCAGACTCTGTACCTGTTAGCAGTGCGGGTTCTGCAGACTCTGTACCTGTTAGCAGTGCGGATTCTGCAGACTCTGTACCTGTTAGCAGTGCGGATTCTGCGGACTCTGTACCTGTTAGCAGTGCGGATTCTGCGGACTCTGTACCTGTTAGCAGTGCGGATTCTGCGGACTCTGTACCTGTTAGCAGTGCGGGTTCTGCAGACTCTGTACCTGTTAGGCTGCTTTCACACTTCCGTTTTTCGCCTTGCGGCGCCCCCGGCATTTTTTCCGCAGCGCCGCATCTGAAAACCTGATGCGCCGCATGCGGCTTTTTTCGCATTGACATGCATTAGCGCCGGATGGCGCCGCATGTCAATGCGTTGCATGCGGTTTTGTCCGGATGCGGCGCAAATGTACATTGCGGCCTCCGGAAAAACGCTGCATGTAACGTTTTTTGTTTTTGCCGGATGGTTTCTGATCTCTCCAAGCATCAGAAACCATCCGGCAAAAAAACGAATTTTGGCCGCCGGAAGTGTGAAAGGTTTTCAGATGCGGCGCTGCGGTAAAATGCCGGGGCGCCGCAAGGCGCCCGCCGGATGTGTGAAACCAGCCTTAGCAGTGCGGATTCTGCAGACTCTGTACCTGCTAGCAGTGCGGATTCTGCAGACTCTGTACCTGTTAGCAGTGTGGATTCTGCAGCCTCTGTACCTGTTAGCAGTGCGGATTCTGCGGCCTCTGTACCTGTTAGCAGTGCGGATTCTGCGGTCTCTGTACCTGTTAGCAGTGCGGATTCTGCGGTCTCTGTACCTGTTAACAGTGCGGATTCTGCGGTCTCTGTACCTGTTAGCAGTGCAGGTTCTGCAGACTCTGTACCTGTTAGCAGTGCGGATTCTGCAGAGTCTGTACCTGTTAGCAGTGTGGATTCTGCAGACTCTGTACCTGTTAGCAGTGCGGATTCTGCAGACTCTGTACCTGTTAGCAGTGCGGATTCTGCAGACTCTGTACCTGTTAGAAGTGCGGATTCTGCAGACTCTGTACCTGTTAGCAGTGCGGATTCTGCAGACTCTGTACCTGTTAGCAGTGCGGATTCTGCAGACTCTGTACCTGTTAGCAGTGCGGATTCTGCAGACTCTGTACCTGTTAGCAGTGCGGATTCTGCAGACTCTGTACCTGTTAGCAGTGTGGATTCTGCAGACTCTGTACCTGTTAGCAGTGTGGATTCTGCAGACTCTGTACCTGTTAGCAGTGCGGATTCTGCAGACTCTGTACCTGTTAGCAGTGCGGATTCTGCAGACTCTGTACCTGTTAGCAGTGTGGATTCTGCAGACTCTGTACCTGTTAGCAGTGCGGATTCTGCAGACTCTGTACCTGTTAGCAGTGCGGATTCTGCAGACTCTGTACCTGTTAGCAGTGTGTATTCTGCAGACTCTGTACCTGTTAGCAGTGTGGATTCTGCAGCCTCTGTACCTGTTAGCAGTGTGGATTCTGCAGCCTCTGTACCTGTTAGCAGTGTGGGTTCTGCAGCCTCTGTACCTGTTAGCAGTGCGGATTCTGCAGACTCTGTACCTGTTAGCAGTGTGGATTCTGTACCTGTTAGCAGTGTGGGTTCTGTACCTGTTAGCAGTGTGGGTTCTGCAGCCTCTGTACCTGTTAGCAGTGTGGATTCTGTACCTGTTAGCAGTGTGGGTTCTGTACCTGTTAGCAGTGTGGGTTCTGCAGCCTCTGTACCTGTTAGCAGTGTGGGTTCTGCAGCCTCTGTACCTGTTAGCAATGTGGATTCTGCAGACTCTGTACCTGTTAGCAGTGCGGATTCTGCAGACTCTGTACCTGTTAGCAGTGCGGATTCTGCAGACTCTGTACCTGTTAGCAGTGTGTATTCTGCAGACTCTGTACCTGTTAGCAGTGTGGATTCTGCAGACTCTGTACCTGTTAGCAGTGTGGATTCTGCAGCCTCTGTACCTGTTAGCAGTGTGGGTTCTGCAGCCTCTGTACCTGTTAGCAGTGTGGATTCTGTACCTGTTAGCAGTGTGGGTTCTGTACCTGTTAGCAGTGTGGGTTCTGCAGCCTCTGTACCTGTTAGCAGTGTGGGTTCTGCAGCCTCTGTACCTGTTAGCAATGTGGATTCTGCAGACTCTGTACCTGTTAGCAGTGCGGATTCTGCAGACTCTGTAGCTGCTAGCGATGCGGATTCTGTGGCCTCTGTAGCTGCTAGCGATGTGGATTCTGTATCTGAGGCAGTTACAGCGCAGCTCTATGATGACATCGGATGGGGTGCCGCCGAAGCTGCCGTGTTTAAGGAACAGCTAGACCGCTACTTACGCTACAAAATCTGGGAACCCAAAATAGTGTTTTTCTGTGATACTTTTGAAAGATTATTGTCAGCACCAATCACAACACATGCTAATAAGGCCGAGCTATACACACTACGTAACCTACAGGTGGACATCGAGATACCAGATGCTGCTAAACCATTATGACTAAATATGACCGTCTCGGGCCTGCATGAAACAGCTAAAACCACATTAGCCCATTATAATAGGTCCAGAGTTATAAAACGCGCTCTAAAACTGCTGGTCAGTGCTAGACGCGCACTATGCGCTAGGAGGCACAGTGGGGGTATGTGTCCTGCTATACCTCCACAGACATCCCAGGAGCCCCCACAGCCAGCTGGTCCTGTTTCACATAGCCAAGATGGCTCTGAAAATGCTAATCATACAGCTACACAAAGCTCACAAGCCTCTGATGAGGCCGCTGTCTCTGATGATGGTGTGGGGAGTTCCAATCATACAGTATTTTTACAACACTTCCATCATCATCAGAGGGACAAGCGTAATTTCAGTGCGCGCATACATACCGATCATTTTAGGTTTGTAAATTTGGAGCGTGTACGATCGTTTGTCGAGGCTGTGAACATTGTTCACGACAGTATTCAGTCATTACTTGATAGAGTCATTAGGGACATTGAACCCGGTGACTTTGTGCAGTTAAGGCTTGAAGGTGGCGACGCTTTAGACCCCATTTTCACTACAAAGCAGAGCCGCGAGGATTTTAATTCTGAATCTTTTTAAATGCTGTTGCTCGCACACTTCAAAGTAATGCTGAATGCTTGGCAAGTAATACCCTAAAACTCATCATCACTATCGTGAAAAACCACCGAGGCGGTGTAAAAAGACACTTGAAATCTATAGCGAGCAGCGAATCATTAAACAAAAGAGGCAGTGGCTGTATGATTTTATCAATTACAGTACAAATCTGTGTTTGGCCGCTAGTGTGTGCGCCTGATAGATGACGCGGATGTCGGTGATGCGGTTTTACTGAACAGCTCTAAAAACATACACACGGCGCTGGGGATCCCTGACGAGCGATTAGTGACTTTTAGCGACATTCCGGCATTTTAAAAATATTTGGGGGTCACCATTAAAGTACTGTACTACAGTCAGGGTGATTGGCGCTACTTTCAGACCGACAATGCAACTAGTGGTAGAACCGTATTCATATTGTTCCATGATAATCACTGTCGGGGTCGTAACGACAACCACCCGTCCTTCAGTCACTCCAGATTTAGACTATGAGCATGGGTCGACCATCCAAGAATGAATCAGAACAATAAGCTGGTTCAGACTTCAGAGCATGCTCCTGAGACTACTGGGACGTAGCTTTCTCAGCAAGTTCTGACCTTTATTTTCACATACATAAGATTACATACATAGGATGTTAGGGTGGAGTTAAAAGTGAATAGGGGAAGGAGGTAAGCTGTATATGTCCATATATGTACATGTCCAGCATCTGGCCATCTCTAATTGGTCCACATTCCATAGGTCTTTGTTATGTTTCGGTAGCTGAGGAGTGCAGGTAAAAAAGGCAATACACCAGAGCAGTTGGAATCTATGGGATTGCAGTACCCTGACTAACCACCACAACTAGAGGCAGCCGTGGAGCGTTCCTACGTTGGTCCTAGACGCCTCGTCACAGCCTGAGAAACTAACTACACCTAAAGATAGAAATAGGAAAGCTATCTGCCCCGGAGCAGAACCCCAAAGATAATAGAAAGCCCCCAAACATGTAATGGCGGTTAGACAAGAGGAAATACTGACACAGAAAGAAAATAGAATGAGCAAACGCTGGGGCCCAAACTATCTAAATAGAAAAGGACAGGAAGGGTACTTACTGCAATCCCAGAAAACCCTGAAAAACACCAACTCTACTAATTTCAAAATCACCTGAGATCACACGACCTCTACCACCTAAATTAGCTCTCTGGTGTAACAAAAATCAAAACAGCAGCCACTGAAAAAACTGGAAAAAGCAAAAGAACAAAACTCAGTGGCTGAACTAAACTGAGAAGGCAGAAGCCCCCGGAGGGGACCCAGAAGGCCCCCAAAGAAGTGCAGGACAAAATGCAAAAATATAGCAACAACACAAAAGAAGAAAAATTCTTATCTGGTAGCAGGAGATGCAGACACGACACAGCAGGCTACAAGGGAAACTGGAATGAAGGATTCAGACCAGAACAATTGATCACCGGCAACCCTGATGGGAAAATGACTCCCTTATATAAGACCAGTCAGTAACACCTGATTCCCAGTCCTCACAATCTTCACTAGTACCGCTTGTAACCACCAGAGGGAGCCTCTGCTCAGAACTCATCTCAAACCCATTCACAACAGTACCCCCCCCTTGAGGAGGGGTCACCGAACCCTCATTTGAGCAACCAGGTCGGTCAGGATGAGTTCTATGATATGCACGGATAAGTCTCCTAGCATGGATGTCCGAAGCAAACACCCAAGAATTGTCTTCCTGACCATAACCTCTCCATTTAACCAAATACTGGAGTCTTCGTCTAGAAAAACGAGAATCCAATATTTTCTCAACCACATACTCCAGATTGCCCTCAACCAAAACAGGGTCAGGAGGCACAGTAGCAGGAACCACTGGCTCAACAAACCTCTTCAACAAGGACTTGTGGAACACGTTATGGATCTTAAATGTCCCTGGAAGAAGCAAACGAAAAGAAACAGGATTAATAATCTCCATGATCTTATAAGGTCCAATGAACCTAGGCTTAAATTTAGGAGATGCTACTCTCATAGGAATATTCTTTGAGGACAACCAGACCAAGTCCCCACTTTAAACCGAGGACCATCAGTCCTATGCCGGTTAGCAAACCGCTGGGCCTTCTCCTGAGAGAGGGACAACCTCTCCACTACCTGGTCCCAAATCTGTTGCATACGCTCCACAACAGAGTCAACACCTGGACAGACAGAAGCCTCCGTCTGTCCTGAAGAAAATCGAGGGTGAAACCCAGAATTACAGAAAAACGGAGACATCAAAGTGGCAGAGCTAGCCCTATTATTAAGAGCAAACTCAGCCAAAGGCAAAAAAGAGACCCAGTCATCCTGATCAGCAGACACAAAGCATCTAAGATAAGTCTCCAATGTCTGGTTTGTTCTCTCAGTTTGACCATTGGTCTGAGGATGAAACGCCGAGGAGAAAGACAATTGAACACCCAGTTTAGAACAAAAAGTCCTCCAAAATTTGGAAACAAACTGGACCCCTCTGTCAGACACAATGTTCTCAGGAATGCCGTGTAAACGAACCACGTGCTGAAGGAACAACGGCACCAATTCAGAGGAGGAAGGCAACTTAGGTAATGGCACAAGATGTATCATTTTGGAAAACCTATCACAAATTACCCAGATGGTGGTCATTCTCTGAGAAACAGGAAGGTCGGAAATGAAATCCATAGAGATATGGGTCCATGGTCTCTTGGGCACAGGCAATGGCATCAACAAACCACTAGAGCGAGAGCAAGGCTTGGAGCGAGAGCAAGTCCCGCAGGACTGCACAAATTCCCTGACATCGCGAGACAACGTAGGCCACCAAAAGGACCGACTAACCAAGTCTCTGGTACCAAAAATTCCGGGATGCCCAGCCAATGCGGAACAATGAATCTCAGACATCACACTCTTTTTCCATTGGTCCGGGACAAACAATTTTCCAACAGGGCAGCGCTCGGGCCTATCCTCCTGACACCCCTCCAGAGCAAGTCTCAAATTGGGCGAGATGGCGGAAAGAACTACACCCTCTTTCAAAATAACAGAAGGATCAGATAACTCAGGAGAGTCCGCAAGGAAACTCCTCGAGAGGGCATCCGCCTTAACATTCTTAGTGCCAGGAAGAAAGGAAACCACAAAATTAAAACGTGTGAAAAACAAGGCCCACCTGGCCTGTCTAGGATTGAGTCGCTTGGCAGATTCCAGATAGACCAGATTCTTATGGTCCGTAAGGACCACCACCTGATGTTTGGCTCCCTCCAGCCAATGTCTCCACTCTTCAAAAGCCCACTTCATGGCCAATAACTCCCGATTACCCACGTCATAATTACGTTCAGTAGGAGAAAATTTTCGAGAGAAAAAGGCACAAGGGTTACTTTTAGAGGTCTCTGGATCTTTTTGGGACAAAACGGCACCTGCCCCAATTTCAGAGGCATCAACCTCCACCTGAAATGGCAGAGAAACATCAGGCTGCCGTAGAACAGGAGCAGAAGTGAATCTCTGCTTAAGTTCCTGAAATGCAGAGACTGCCTCAGGAGGCCAATTCACCACATCAGAACCCTTTCTGGTCAAATCAGTTAATGGTTTAACAATAACCGAGAAATTACCAATAAATTTACGATAAAAATTGGCAAAACCCAAAAATCTCTGAAGAGCCTTTAATGAAGTAGGTTGGACCCAATCACAGATGGCCTGAACCTTGACCTGGTCCATTTCAATAACAGATGGGGACAAAATGAATCCCAGAAATGAGATCTTCTGTACGCCAAAAAGACACTTTGATCCCTTCACATACAGAGCATTATCCCTCAAAATCTGGAACACAGTCCGAACATGTTTCACATGAGAGTCCCAGTCATTAGAAAAAATCAAGATATCATCCAAATAAACAATCAGAAATTTGTCCACAAAATCCCTGAAAATGTCATTCATGAAGGACTGGAAGACGGAAGGGGCATTAGTGAGCCCAAAGGGCATCACTAGGTACTCAAAATGCCCTTCAGGGGTATTGAATGCCGTCTTCCATTGATCCCCGTGCTTAATGCGAATAAGGTTATACGCCCCCCTGAGGTCAAGCTTGGTAAACCAAGTAGCGTTTTTCACCCTGGAAAACAGGTCAGAAATCAAGGGTAACGGGTATTGATATTTCACAGTAATATTGTTCAAGAGACGATAATCAATACACGGCCTTAATGAACCATCTTTTTTGGCCACAAAGAAAAAACCGGCACCTAAGGGTGAAGAGGATGGTCTGATATGACCCTTCTCCAATGATTCCTTGATATAAGACCGCATAGCGTCATGTTCAGGTACAGACAAGTTAAAAAGGCGACCCTTAGGGAATTTACTACCCGGCACTAATTCAATAGCGCAGTCATAGCTCCTATGGGGAGGTAAGGATGCAGATTTACTTTCGCTAAACACATCAGAAAAATCAAACAAAAAGTCAGGAACATCCTGAGCTTGGGGGGAGGCAGAAAAAACAGGAGTGTTGGTATTAACACATTGGCAGCCCCAACTGGTTACAGACACAGATTTCCAATCCAAAACAGGATTATGAGACTGTAACCAAGGGAAACCCAGCACGATAATGTCATGCAGATTATATAGAACCAAAAATTTGCAGCACTCCTGGTGATCAGGTTCAACCCTCATTATCACCTGAGTAGAAAACTGGGGTTTATTCTCAGCCAAAGGGGTAGAATCGATCCCCAGTAGGGGAATAGACTTCTGCAGGGGTATCAAGGGAAACCCACAACGCTTAGCAAAATCATAATCCATCAGGTTAATAGCTGCTCCAGAATCAACGAAAGCCTGAGCAGAAAATGAGGACAGAGAGCATATCAGAGTGACAGTTAATAAAAACTTAGTCTGAACACTACCCAAGACAACTGAGCGTGCAAAACGTCTTCCCCGCTTAGGGCAGACTGAAATAGCATGAGAGGCATCACCACAGTAGAAACATAACCAATTGCGCTTTCGAAACTCATGACGCTGTGCCCCAGACACCACTCCATCACACTGCATGGGCTCAGAAGCTGGCTCACAAGGCAACACCACTCCACGCATACTTCTCCGCTCACGCAAACGTCTGTCAATTTGAATCGCTAATGACATAGAATCATTGAGACCAGAGGGGACAGGGAATCCCACCATAACATCCTTTACATTATCAGACAGACCCTTCCGGAAAAGGGCCGCCAAAGCGTCGTCATTCCATTTGGTCAGGACTGCCCACCTACGGAATCTCTGACAGTATAACTCAGCGTCATCAAGCCCCTGATTTAATGCCAACAAGGCTTTTTCAGCTTGATCAGTGACATTAGGCTCATCGTACAATAACCCCAAAGCCTGAAAAAACGCATCAACATCACTCAAAACAGGATCCCCAGGTATCAGGGAAAAAGCCCAATCCTGAGGATCGCCGCGCAGGAGAGAGATGATAATTTGAACCTGCTGCGCTGCGTTTCCTGAGGACTTAGATTTTAAGGCAAAAAACAATTTACAATTATTTTTGAAATTCTGAAACTTAGCTCGATCCCCTAAAAACAAATCTGGCATGGGATCCTAGGTTCCACGACAGGCAACCCAGCAAGATAGATAGCAATACTCCGAACCTCAGTGGCAAGCTGATCCACACGGCCAGACAACTGTGCAAACTCCATTGGGAGAAAAGATCCTCCCCAGCACCCAGAGCTATAGAGGGGAAAAAAAAAAAAAAATGCAACAAACAGAAAAATATCTCTGACAACTCTGACAACCTTTTTTCTATCACAATATTTTTTCCCTTCTGTGAGTACCATACAATTTTCAATTTTTGGGCCGGTGATACTGTTATGTTTCGGTAGCTGAGGAGTGCAGGTAAAAAAGGCAATACACCAGAGCAGTTGGAATCTATGGGATTGCAGTACCCTGACTAACCACCACAACTAGAGGCAGCCGTGGAGCGTTCCTACGTTGGTCCTAGACGCCTCGTCACAGCCTGAGAAACTAACTACACCTAAAGATAGAAATAGGAAAGCTATCTGCCCCGGAGCAGAACCCCAAAGATAATAGAAAGCCCCCAAACATGTAATGGCGGTTAGACAAGATGAAATACTGACACAGAAAGAAAATAGAATGAGCAAACGCTGGGGCCCAAACTATCTAAATAGAAAAGGATAGGAAGGGTACTTACTGCAATCCCAGAAAACCCTGAAAAACACCAACTCTACTAATTTCAAAATCACCTGAGATCACACGACCTCTACCACCTAAATTAGTTCTCTGGTGTAAAAAAAATCAAAACAGCAGCCACTGAAAAAACTGGAAAAAGCAAAAGAACAAAACTCAGTGGCTGAACTAAACTGAGAAGGCAGAAGCCCCCGGAGGGGACCCAGAAGGCCCCCAAAGAAGTGCAGGACAAAATGCAAAAATATAGCAACAACACAAAAGAAGAAAAATTCTTATCTGGTAGCAGGAGATGCAGACACGACACAGCAGGCTACAAGGGAAACTGGAATGAAGGATTCAGACCAGAACAATTGATCACCGGCAACCCTGATGGGAAAATGACTCCCTTATATAAGACCAGTCAGTAACACCTGATTCCCAGTCCTCACAATCTTCACTAGTACCGCTTGTAACCACCAGAGGGAGCCTCTGCTCAGAACTCATCTCAAACCCATTCACAACAGGTCTTGTGTTGCAGGCAGACTGTGGTGATGTCATCCTAGATGATGTGAAGTTAGTTTCATTTCTTCAGAAATGAGGAATTTGGCCACAGTTTCATTTTAGCTTAGTTTCGTATCTGATACAATATTCAAGGAAAATCTTTGTGTTTCTCAATAGTAACATAAGCACATATAAACATAGCAAAGCACATATGCATATATAAAATATAAAGGTATAAAAGTAGAAAAATTATATTTTACCTTGACATCACTACTACGATATTAAAAACATGAAAGGTTTTATCGGGTGTGATTAGTTTTGTGAGCTATGTAATATGGAAATGCTCTGCTGATAGGATATTGGAAACAACATATATCTACTACACTAAATATGGCGGGTCAGTGACAAAACTTATCTGGAATGTAAGGGGTCTTTCTTCTAGTGATAAGTCTGGAAATATTTTAGTATCAGATGGAAAAACCTGCTCTGATTTGTCTGCAAGAAACACATCTTATCTCTGAGAAAAACTTCATCTACTAAACAAGAAGTGGTAACAGGCCGACTATCACCCCACGCACTCTCCATACTCTCGGGGAGTCAGTATATTAGTACACCCTAGTGCACAATGTGAGGGTCTTACAGTGATAACAGATACAGAGGGTCAGTACGTCTGTTTGTTCTGTAAGGTGATTACTGAATCTCTAGTAATAATCTCTCTCTACATACCACCACCGTATTCCAGGAGAATCATACCTAACATTCCCACTATTATTGCCGCATCTCAGAAATCCCCTATATTATAATAGGGGACTGTAATAATATACCGGACTCTCACTGGGATAGAGGGAGGCATGAAGCTAAGAGGGTAGAAGGCAATTGTATCCCTTTTGGTCACTTAGGTCAGTCTCACATGTCCAGATTTTTCTGGTACGTGAAGAAACGGTCCCGGAGCTGTCCATATGTGCACGTAGGCCATCCGTGTGCAGTCCGTGTTTCTCGTCCGTGGGCTATCCATGTAATTACGTATCACACACAAAGGTTTTGAGGTCCATATGAGGGGTTAAGGCTAGAGATGAGCGATACTGCTCGATATCTAAAAATATCGGATCGGAATGGTATCGCCGATATCACTAAAATATCGGCGATACCCGATACCGATACTGGAAGTCCAATGTAAGTCTATGGGAACCAAATATCGACATTAAAAAAAAACCATTCTTGCCTTGTTGGTTAATTGTACATGAAGGAAAACAACAAACAGTAATGTAGAATGTATTGGGGGAGGTTGAGGAGACAATAAAGGCATAGATGTTTAACCCAATGCATTGGAATAGCATTAATATATATTTTTTTGGAAATACTTTTGGATTGACGAACAAATTGACAATGTTGTTAACCTTTTTTCTATTTTGGCAAATATGTATGTTTCACAACTTCCATGCTCTTCACCTTTTAACTTTTGCCAGTGCCACACTTTCTCCTTCATAATCTTCAGCAGCATCATCTTTCTCATCAAATTATTCTTCATCTTCACCTTCTTAATCTTCTTCTTAAACTTCTTGCTATTCATCTTTTTGTTCACATTACTCATATTGTTATTATTAAACTATTAATCTTCTTCATATTCAAATTCTTCATCTTCTTCCTCTTCATCTTCTTCATCATATTCTTATTTGTGACAGAGATTAATGTACTTGTAATCTGTAAAAGTATGAATTTTTCATCTTTCCGTTCTTGCTGTCACAAAAGATTTAAATTACAACAGTATTTGTCCGTGTTCAGTTTAGCCTGCAGCAGCAGGCATTTTCCAGGGGCACCACGAGGAGGAACGGACTCACCCCCATACACTGCTCAGTCTTCTTCTGCTTAGAATTTAGAGCATATATTTTGCTCTTCATTTTGGTCTTATGCTCCATGTTCTTCTGCTTTTTTATCTTCTGCTTATTGTTCTTCTGTCTCTTGTTCTGTATCTTGTAGTTTGTCTTAACCTTCTTTGTCCTGTTGGTGATCTTCTTCTGGGTAATCTTTTATTTTTTCTTTGTGATGGTGTTCAGGCAGGTTGGCTTCATGGTCGTCGCCCTTGTTGTCGTCATCTTCTTCTGGGTGGTTTTTAAGGTCGTCTAATTTACGAGAACCAGGTGACGTTACTGGAACCTGGACGGATATCAGATGGAACAAGAGACAATGGAAGTAACGAGGACCAGCTGACTGTGCTGGAACCCGGAGGGGCAGCAGAAGGAAAAGAGGCAATGTCACAACCGAGTACCAGCTGACGTTACTGTGACACGGTTACTAAGCAGGGGGTACCTGTCCTCCAAAGCAATACCAAGGACCAGCAGACGTTGCTGGAACTCGTATACGGAGATGGAGGCACCTGGGCCAAAGGCACTGGGGAGAACCAGTTGACGGTACTGGACCCCGGACGGGTAGCAGAAGGAAAAGAGGCAATGTCACAACTGAGTACCAGCTGACGTTACTGTGACACGGTTACTAAGCAGGAGGTACCTGTGCTCCAAAGCAATACCAAGGACCAGCAGACGTTGCTGGAACTCGTATACGGAGATGGAGGCACCTTGGCCAAAGGCACTGGGGAGAACCAGTTGACGGTACTGGACCCCGGACGGGTAGCAGAAGGAAAAGAGGCAATGTCACAACCGAGTACCAGCTGACGTTACTGTGACACGGTTACTAAGCAGGAGGTACCTGTGCTCCAAAGCAAAACCAAGGACCAGCAGACGTTGCTGGAACTCGTATACGGAGATGGAGGCACCTTGGCCAAAGGCACTGGGGAGAACCAGTTGACGGTACTGGACCCCGGACGGGTAGCAGAAGGAAAAGAGGCAATGTCACAACCGAGTACCAGCTGACGTTACTGTGACACGGTTACTAAGCAGGAGGTACCTGTGCTCCAAAGCAATACCAAGGACCAGCAGACGTTGCTGGAACTCGTATACGGAGATGGAGGCACCTAGGCCAAAGGCACTGGGGAGAACCAGTTGACGGTACTGGATCCCGGACGGGTAGCAGAACGCACCCATGAAAATGTAAGTTGACAGGACGCAAGCCGTCCGCAGTTACCGAATCACACAGTCCTACAGTGGGTGCTTGTCCTATTGTCACAATGGAAACAGCCTGTAATGTATGTAGTACAGTTCATATAGCGTCTTGTGCTTGGGTGCGATGAAAACACAGGAGTCACAGGTTTGATATAGAAAAGTCCTGTATTACTTCATACAAGTTGGCAAAAATAGTCACACAGTTTGCAGACACAGAAACAGGAGACACAGCAGGCCAGAGTAATCCAAGCTCAGCAATCACTCTCCAATACAGATTCAGGATCTTCTTCTCTGTTACCGTAAGTCCATGCAAACGTGGGTCTTTCAAAGAGCAGGGTTCAGAGTCCACAAGTGCTTCAGAGTTCCTCAGTAGGAATAGCTGGAGTACAAGGTCCAAGGCTTACAGGAGTCAAGTCACAGGTTCACTGCAGGCTAGATTCTGAAGCACTGATTGCTCAGCTGTGGCTGCTTAAGAAGCAAAGGAGAGAATCAGGGCGGGAACATGCAAGCTGGAAACTCCATTTTGACTGAGGGCAAGATAGCTGCAGCAAGACAGAAAGTAAAATGGCTGACGAACAAACTGAGTTTCAGGAATATATACATAGAACCTTACATTACTCCCCCCTTAAGGACAACCTCCGGATGACCTCAGACCAGGCTTGTGTGGGTACCTCTGATGAAACTGACGGAGCAAGCGAGGAGCATTAACGTTATTGACCGGTTCCCATGAGTTGTCCTCCACTGGGTAGCCCTGCCATTTAATCAGATATTGTAACTGATTTCTATACAACCTGGAATCTAAAATCCTTTCCACCACAAATTCTTCCTGACCATCGACTAGCACTGGGTCAGGGCAAGGAGAGGAACGTCCAGGAAACGTATTGGGTGTCGCAGCCTTTAGTAGGGATACATGAAAGACAGGGTGGATTCTCATAGTTCTGGGCAGTTGAAGACGACAAGCAACGGCACTTATAATTTTACTGATTTTATAGGGTCCAATGTACTTATGTCCCAACTTAGACGATGGAATCCTTAACTTAAGATTTCTGGTTGACAGCCAGACCAAGTCTCCTACCTTGAAAGCTGGTGCAGGTTTACGAAATTTATCTGCTGCTTTCTTGTACCTTTCTTGAGCTGATTCCAGATTTTCCTTTAGAAGATCCATATTCTTCTGTAAAGACGTGATTCTTTCAGCCACTGCTGGTAAAGGCGTTTCTATGGGAAATCGTGGTAGAATGTTAGGATGATAACCTAGATTAGAGTAAAAAGGAGACTGTTTAGTGGAGGCACTCTGAGAGTTGTTATACGAGAACTCAGCTAATGGAAGTAGATCCACCCAATCATCCTGTAGGTGGCAGATAAAGCAGCGGAGATACTGCTCCAGGGTTTGATTGGTTCGTTCGGTCTGTCCATTAGTCTGGGGATGAAAAGCAGAAGAAAGGTTTACTTTAATGTCCAATGCTGCACAGAAATTTTGCCAAAACCTAGAAGTGAATTGCACCCCTCGATCCGAAATAACCTCATCCGGTACTCCATGTAAGCGAAACACATCTTTAATCATCAAATCTGATGTCTGTTTTGCAGTGGGTAAGCCGACACAAGGGATAAAATGAGCTGCCTTTGTTAGACGGTCAACCACCACTAGAATGGTGTTCTTCCCCTGAGAGGTTGGTAACTCCACAATGAAGTCCATAGAAATGGATCCCCACGGGCGGGACGGGGTGGGAAGAGGCTGTAACAGACCAGTTGGTGAGGAGCGAGGTGTTTTGCATCTTGCACAGACCTCACATGAAGTGACATAATTCAAAACATCCTTCCTGCAAGTGGGCCACCAAAAGAAATGAGAAAGAAATTCCTGTGTCTTTAGAATTCCTCTATGCCCAGCTATCTTGGAATCGTGAATGAGTTGCAATACTCTTAATCTGACTGTTTCAGGAATATACAGACGTTGTCCCTGAATCCACACACCATTCTTAAAGACAAGACTTACGTCCCTTGGGGGTTGTGCCAAAAAGGAATCCGCATGGTATGCTTCCTTGATGTCCTTAAGTAGGTCTTGATTATGAATTACTCCTAGGAATCTAGAGTCAGGAAGAATAGTCTTAGGAGGAGTAATTGGACGTGTCTCTGCTGAGTAAATCCTAGAGAGTGCATCAGCCTTTCCATTGCGCGATCCTGGTCTATAAGAGATGATAAAATTAAATTGGTTTAAGAAAAGATTCCAGCGAGCCTGGCGAGGAGTCAGGCACTTAGCCGACCTGATAAACTCAAGGTTACGATGGTCTGTCAGGACGACTATTTTCTGTGCAGCTCCCTGAAGAAGGTGTCTCCATTCTTTGAAGGCGGCAATAATGGCCAACAACTCTCTATTGCCCACATCGTAGTTCCTCTCAGCCGAAGACAACTGCTGGGAAAAGAAGGCACAGGGATGCAAGACATTCTTCTCACCTGTTCTCTGAGAGAGTATAGCTCCAACGGCACAGTCTGAAGCATCCACCTCTATTATGAAGGCAAGCTCGGGGTTGGGATGTACTAGGATAGGTGCAGTGGTAAATTTATCTTTTAGACGGGAAAATGCTTCCTGGGCTTGGGGAGTCCAGGAAAACCTAGACTCTTTCCGGGTAAGTTGAGTGATAGGTGACACTACCTCAGAGAAATTTCTAATGAAACGTCTATAGAAGTTGGCAAACCCGATGAAGCGCTGTACCTCCTTCACATTTCTAGGACTTGGCCAATCCTTGATGGCTTGGGTTTTGCTTCCATCCATACTAATTCCTTGTGTAGACAGTACATACCCCAGAAATTGAATTTCGGTCCTATGGAATTCACACTTTTCAAGTTTGATGTAAAGATGATTTTGTCTTAGACGTTCCAAGACCATTCTCACATGTCCATGATGTTCCTCTGTGGAGTTAGAAAAAATTAGAATATCATCCAAATAAATTACCACGAATGTATCTAGGAGATCCCTGAAGATGTCATTCACCAAGTGTTGGAAAGTGGCTGGGGCGGTACTCAGACCAAAAGGCATAACTAGATATTCAAAGTGTCCATAGCGTGACCTGAATGCAGTCTTCCATTCATCCCCAGGTCTAATACGGACTAAGTTATAGGCCCCACGAAGATCTAGTTTAGAAAAAATTTTGGCATGTCGCACTCTCTCCAATAACTCAGGGATTAAAGGCAATGGATAACGGTTTCTAATAGTAACCTTATTGAGTTCCCTATAGTCTACGCATGGTCTCAGAGATCCATCTTTCTTCTTTACAAAGAAGATGGGTGCACCTGCAGGAGATGAAGAGGGGCGTATGAAGCCCTTGGCTAGATTTTCATCTATGTAATCCTTTAAAGCCTTTAGCTCGGGCCCCGCCAGGGGGTAGATCTTACCAAAAGGTATCTCTGCTCCAGGCAATAATTCAATTGGACAATCATATGGACGGTGAGGAGGAAGCTGGTCAGCGTTCTTCTTGTCACATAAATCCACATAGTCCTGGTATACAGCTGGTAGTTCAGGGACTGACATGGTTCCTTTAGGAACAGAGCAAGCTGAAACTTTTGGACTCATCTGTTTCTCTGGAAAGTGTAATTCCTTGGTCTCCCAGTTAATGGTAGGATTCTGAGCCTGCAGCCATGGTAGCCCTAGAATAATGGGAAAGTGGGGAGAAGAGATAAGCATAAAGGACAGTTTCTCTTGATGATCTTTACCCATAAGAACCCTCAAAGGCTCTGTTTCCTGATCCACTGGTCCAGAGGTCAGCAGGGAGCCATCCACAGTTTCCATCTGTACTGGAGTAGCCTTCTTCACTGAACGTATCCCCTGTTTCAGAGCAAAGGAGACATCCATAAAATTTCCACTTGCCCCTGAGTCGATCATAGCAGAGCTAGACACCCAAGCTGAGTCAACCCAGAGTTTGATGGAAAGAAAGCAATGAGAATTGTTTTTCTTACAACTCAGCTGGGACACCGCTGAGGAAACTTGAAAAATGGCAGCGTTTACACAGTCAACGTCCTCAGAGGTAATGGAGTTTAAGTCCGAGAAATCAAGATCTGTTGCTGCAGATCTCTCTGGAGCCTGAGGCTCGGACCTGACAGATCCCCTCTCGCAACACTCACAATGAATGAGTGCTGCAGTAGTCTTACGAGAACGGCTGGGGCAGTTTATAATGAAGTGCCCTGACTTACCACAATAGAAACATAGATTCTCCTTAAAACGATGTTCCTTGCGTGCATCACTAACCTGTCGTTGTAAAGAGTCTACCTGCATGGGTTCAGGTTCAGGTTCCCGTGTAATCCTACTCAAAGGTTCCTTAGCTGGAGAGGAAGGTAGGAAAAGGTTAGTACGATTGCTTTCGAACCATCTCTCTTGCCTGCGTTCAGTCAGACGAGTATCAATACGGATGCAGTAGTTAATAAAGTCACCTAACGCAGTGGGAGGGTCGGCACAAGCAAGTTCATCCTTAATCAGTGGAGATAACCCCTTTCGAAAAATAGATTTTTTGGCGGAACTGTCCCAGGTGGTATCAAGGGCCCATCTCCTGAAATCCAAGGCATATTCAGCTACCGAGTGCTTACCTTGGCGCAAAGCTAACATGGCTGCTTCAGCTGTTGCACCTCGATTGGGGTCATCAAACACCTGCCCCATGGCTGAAATAAAATCATCAAGGTGATTCAAACAATCATCCTCAGTCTCAATCAGAGGGTTTGCCCACATTAAAGCCTTGTTGGTAAGCAACATAATTAGAGTAAGCACCTTAGATCGTTCAGTGGGAAATTGTGAAGCATGTGCAGAAAAAAAAAGATTGCATTGATTAATAAATCCCCTGAATTTCTCACGTTCACCACCAAAACGAAAAGGGGGCAACTTGGGAATCCCAGAACTCGGGGCTACGGCAGGAGCCTGGACTCGCCCCTCTAGAACCTCAATCCTGGCTCGCAAATCCTGGGTAGTCTGTCCAACCACTTGCAAATTGTGATTATTGAGGTCCTGTAGATTTGTAAAACGGGTCTTTATATTCTGCAAATCTGCAAGGATATTATCAGTCACTCCGCAAAGTTCCTTTATGCGGGCCTCCATTTTCCAGATCTTTTAAGACAGGATTACTGGAAGAAGAGGAGAGAAAAAAAAAACAATAGTGTTCACCTGTGGCAACACTGCAGAGAGAAAAAAAAAATTAAGGGAACTGCTCACCTGGAATGGTTGTGAGAAGTCACAACCACTATCATCACAGAAAGTTTCAACCAGACATCTGATATCCAGAGTTACAGCAGACAAAAAAGAGAAAAGAAAGGAAAAAAAAAAACAATAGTGTTTACCTGTGGTAACACTGCAAAAAGAAAAAACTTAAGGGAATTGCTCACCTGGAATGGTTGTGAGAAGTCACAACCACTGTCATCACAGAAAGTACAACCGGACGTCTGATATCCACAGTACAGCAGACACAGCCTTCCAGACCCAGCAGACACTAACGTTTTGGCTTCAGAATCTTGTAATGTATGTAGTACAGTTCATATAGCGTCTTGTGCTTGGGTGCGATGAAAACACAGGAGTCACAGGTTTGATATAGAAAAGTCCTGTATTACTTCATACAAGTTGGCAAAAATAGTCACACAGTTTGCAGACACAGAAACAGGAGACACAGCAGGCCAGAGTAATCCAAGCTCAGCAATCACTCTCCAATACAGATTCAGGATCTTCTTCTCTGTTACCGTAAGTCCATGCAAACGTGGGTCTTTCAAAGAGCAGGGTTCAGAGTCCACAAGTGCTTCAGAGTTCCTCAGTAGGAATAGCTGGAGTACAAGGTCCAAGGCTTACAGGAGTCAAGTCACAGGTTCACTGCAGGCTAGATTCTGAAGCACTGATTGCTCAGCTGTGGCTGCTTAAGAAGCAAAGGAGAGAATCAGGGCGGGAACATGCAAGCTGGAAACTCCATTTTGACTGAGGGCAAGATAGCTGCAGCAAGACAGAAAGTAAAATGGCTGACGAACAAACTGAGTTTCAGGAATATATACATAGAACCTTACACAGCCTTTATTTACATATCCCACAGCACACATAGGAATCACCTAAACTGCAGGCACCATAGAGTCGGCTAACCCGAATGCAACACGACAGCACAACTTATTGGAGGATAATTGACGTTCACACTGCCAGGAAACAGCTGTCGTGCTGTAACCAGGCTGGCCAGGAGTCAGTACCCCTGCCAATTACTTACGAGCAACAAATGGCGGTGTTGTAGCCCAGGGAGTAGAGTTCAGGTGGTAGAAAGATGAACATAACAGGAGACATGGAAAACGTTGCCAAACAGCTATTTAATCTGAAAACGGACAGGCAAATTCAGGTGAGATCCATGCCTTGCTCATTTTCAGAAAAGTAAGCCGGTCTACATTCTCTGAGGATAGTCGCATGCGACGGTCTGTTAGTACACCACCTGCAGCACTAAAGACGCGCTCAGATAATACACTGGCAGCAGGGCAAGCCAGCACATCCAATGCATACTGGCTAAGCTCTGGCCATGTATCCAGCTTAGAGACCCAAAATTTGAAAGGGGAAGGGGCATCTGGGAGTACACTTAGAGGGAAAGACATGTAGTCTGTCACCATGTTACGGAAACGTTGTTTCCTGGTGACTGGAGCCGTCTTGGATGGTGTACACCTTGCTGGCGCTGTCACAAAACTTCGCCACATTTGTAACATACAGTTCTTGCCCTGTGCAGAGGCGCTGCTTCTGCTCCCTCTTGTTGTAGAGGTGTCTACACTGCCTCGACGCACAGAGCTGCTTTGTAAAGCAGTAGCAGCAGCAGCAGCTCTCTCGGCTGGAATGTACAACACTATGGATTGCACCAGTGTGTCTTGGTACTCCCGCATTTTACGGTCCCGGTTCACCGGTGTGATGAGGGTTTGTAACTTGTCCCGGTACCGAGGGTCTAGGAGGGTGTACACCCAATAATCTGACGTGGTGAGAATGTGGGCGATGAGGCGGTCGTTTCTCAGGCACTGAAGCATGAAATCAACCATGTGCTGCAGACTCCCAACTCGCCAAGAAAACCTGTCCTCTGGAAGAGGCGTCATCTCGGCCTCCTCTGCATCACCCCACCCTCGCTCTACATACAGCCTAGAGCGTTGTGTACCTCCCTCTGTAGGGATTTCTTCCTCCTCCATTGACTCCTCCTCCTCCTCATCCTCCTCACAAAGTGAGCCCTGTCCAGCCCTTTGTGAGGAACCACGTTGCGCTGACTGTCCTGAAGGTAATTGAATTTGTGACTCCTCATCCTCCACCTCTTCCAAAACCTCTTCCTTTAGTGCTTTCAGTGATTTCTGAAGCAGGCAGATAAGGGGGACAGTCATGCTGACTAGTGCATCATCTGCACTCGCCATCCGCGTTGAGACATCAAACGCACGCAAAACGTCGCAGATGTCCTTCATAGAGGCCCACTCATTTGTGGTGAAGTGTGGACGACGCAAATAGTGACTTGATTGCGCCTGCTGCAGCTGATACTCCATTACTGCTTTCTGCTGCTCACACAACTGCTCCAACATATGTAACGTGGAATTCCACTTGGTGGGTACGTCACATATGATGCGATGTTCAGGAAGGCGTAATCTGCGTTGCAGAGCAGCAATGCGCGATCTGGCTATGCTGGAACGTCGCAAGTGAGCGCACTCTAGGCGGACCTTCTGCAGCAGTTCAGCAAGATTCGGATAGTCCCTCAAAAAACTCTGCACGACCAAGTTGAGCACATGTGCCAGACATGGTATGTGAGTGAGGTTGCCAAGGCCCATAGCTGCCACCAGATTTCGGCCATTGTCACACACTACCAAGCCTGGCTGGAGATTCGCTGGCAAAAACCACACGTCGCTCTCCTGCTTGATGGCATTCCAGACCTCCTGCGCTGTGTGGCTTCGATTCCCCATTGAAATCATTTTCAGGACGGCCTGTTGACGTTTGGCCACGGCTGTGCTCATATCGGTCGCAACAGGTAAGCGTTCACGGGTCCTTGTGGAGGTAGACCGTGACGGCTCGTGCAGCGATGATTCTGAGGAACTGGAGTAGGAGGAGGAATCAATGTGTACAGACTGGATTCCTGCAATCCTTGGAGTTGGCAGAACACGTACAGCGCCACTGGCAAGGTCTGTACCCGGCTCCACAACATTGACCCAATGGGCAGTGAGGGAAAGGTATCGTCCCTGGCCATGGGTACTGGTCCATGCATCGGTGGTCAGGTGGACCCTGCTACTAACGGCGTTTATTAGCGCATGTTTAACCCCTTAACGACCGCCGATACGCCTTTTAACGGCAGTCATTAAGGGTACTTAAACCACAGCGCCGTTAATTAACGGCGCTGTGGAAAAAGTGAATAGCGCCCCCCAGAGAACACCCCAGAGAACATGAATCGGGTCGGTTTTTACCGACACCGATGTTGCGATCGCCGTTATTAACCCTATAACGGCGACCGCAACAACAAAAAAAAAAAAGTTGTGCCATTTCATTTCTCTGTCCTCTGATGTCATCGGACATCAGAGGATAGAGAAAAAGGGTCCCCAGGACCCCCATGTGGCCCCCGATCCAATCCATGTGGCCCCCGGGCCCTCCGGTGTCCCCCGGTGCCGGCGCTGTTAAGAAAATGGCGGGCGCATGCTCAGTGCGCCCGCCGCTATGTGCCGCTGTGCTGGTGGGGGGATGGGCAAATATTCTCTGGGGTCTCGGCTACCAGGGGTAGCCGAGACCCCAGAGAACATGATCCGGGTCGGTATTCACCGATCCCGGTGTTGCGATCGCGGCTATGCAAGCATAGCCGCGATCGCAAGAAAAAAAAAAAAAATGATTTCTCTCCCCTCTGATGTGATCGCACATCACAGGGGAGAAAATGAGGGTCCCCCGGTCCCCCGATCACCCCCCCATATACTTACCGGTGTCCTCCGTCCTCCCGCAGGCCCCAGGATCCCGGCGCCTTCTTCCTGCAAAAAAAAAATGGCGGGCGCATGCGCAGTGCGCCCGCCGATCTGCTTGGCGGCAGATTCAAAAATTTTTTCATTCATTCTCAGAAAAGTGCATTTTGATCACTGTGATAAACTATCACAGTGATCAAAATAAAAAAAAACAGTACATAACCCCCCCATTTATCACCCCTTAGTTAGGGACATATAATAAAAAATAGAAATTATATTTATTTTCATTTTTTTGTTAGGGTTAGGGTTATAATTAGGGTTAGGGTTATAATTAGGGTTAGGGTTAGCATTAGGCTGGTTTCACACATCCGGTGTGCGCCTGGTGGCGCCCCGGGCATTTAGCCGCAGCGCCGCATCAGAAAATCTGATGCGCCGCATGCGTTTTTTTTGCATTGACATGCATTAGCGCCGGATGGCGCCGCATGTCAGTGCGTTGCATGCGGTTTTGTCCGGATGCGGCGCAAATGTACATTGCGGCGTCCGTACAAAACGCTGCATGTAACGTTTTTTGTTTTTGCCGGATGGTTTCTGATGTCTCCGGGCATCAGAAACCATCCGGCAAAAAAACGCATGCGGCCGCCGGCGGCGCATGAGGTTTTCTGATGCGGCGCTGCGGCAAAATGCCGGGGGCGCCGACAGGCGCCCGCCGGAAGTGTGAAAGCAGCCTTAGGGTAAGGGTTATAATTAGCGTTAGGGTTAAACTGGGTTCATACTGCGTTATGGCAGTCCGTTAGACGGACTGCGTTACACCGCGGTATAACGCGGTGTAACGCAGTCCGTTAACGCTGCCATTCACCCCCATTTGAGGGCGCATCGCGACGCATGCCGTAAAGCGGCATGCGTTTGCGACGTGCCATCATTCAGTGACGGAGCCTCGGACGCGGGCTGCAGCGTTTGGGCTCCGTCACCGCTAGCGCAGATGAATCATCTGCTGATTCCTCTGCGCTAGCGGGTATAGCATAATGCGATCGCGTTATGCTATACCGTTACCAGCCCGTCAACGCTATGTGTTGAACGGGCTGGTAAAACGCAAAATGAACCTAGCCTTAGGGTTAGGGTTATAATTAGGGTTAGAATTAGGGTTAGGGTTACAATTAGGGTTAGGGTTAAAATTAGGGTTAGGGTTACAATTAGAGTTAGGGTTATAATTAAGGTTAGGGTTACAATTAGGGTTGGGATTTAGGTTAGGATTAGGGTTGGGATTAGGGTTAGGGGTGTGTTGGGATTAGGGTTGGAGCTAGAATTGAGGGATTTCCACTATTTAGGCACATCAGGGGGTCTCCAAACACGACGTGGCGTTCAAAAAGTCAAATGGCGCTCCCTTCCGAGCCCTGCCGTGCGCCCAAACAGTGGTTTACCCCAACATATGGGGTATCACCGTACTCAGGACAAATTGCACACCAATTTTGGGTTCTAATTTCTCCGGTTACCCTTGGGAAAATAAAAAATAGCTGGCTAAAAAAATCATTTTTGAGAAAAAAAAATGATTTTTCATTTTCACGGCTCTGCGTTTATAAATTTCTGTGAAGCACTAGGGGGTTCAAAGTGCTCACCACACATCTAGATAAGCTCCTTAAGGGGTCTAGTTTCCAAAATGGGGTCACTTGTGGGGGGTTTCCACTGTTTAGGCACATCAGGGGGTCTCCAAACACAACATGGCTTTCAAAAAGTCAAATGGCGCTCCCTCCCTTCCGAGCCCTGCCGTGCGCCCAAACAGTGGTTTACCCCAACATATGGGGTATCAGCATACTCAGGACAAATTGCACACCAATTTTGGGGTTCTAATTTCTCCGGTTACCCTTGGAAAAATAAAAAATAGCTGGCTAAAAAATCATTTTTGAGAAAAAAAAAGATTTTTCATTTTCACGGCTCTGCGTTTATAAATTTCTGTGAAGCACTTGGGGGTTCAAAGTGCTCACCACACATCTAGATAAGCTCCTTGGGGGGTCTAGTTTCCAAAATGGTGTCACTTGCAGGGGGTTTCTACTGTTTAGGTACATCAAGGGCTCTGCAAACACAACATGACGCCCGCAGAACATTCCATCAAAGTCTGCATTACAAAATGCCGCTCCTTCCCTTCCAAGCACTCCCATGCGCCCAAACAGTGGTTTCACCCCACATATGGGGTATCAGCGTACACAGGAAAAATTGCACAACAACTTTTTGGGTCCAATTTCTCCTGTTACCCTTGGGAAAATAAAAAAAATAGCGGGCTAAAGAATCATTTTTGAGGAAAAAAAATGATTTTTTATTTTCACGGCTCTACGTTTATTAATTTCTGTGAAGCAATTGGGGGTTCAAAGTGCTCACCACACATCTAGATAAGTTCCTTAAGGGGTCTAGTTTCCAAAATAGTGTGATTTGTGGGAGGTTTCGACTGTTTAGGCGTATCAGGGGCTCTCCAAATGCGACATGGCGTCCAATTTCAATTCCAGCCAATTTTGGTTTGAAAAAGTCAAACAGCGCTCCTTCCCTTCCAAGCCCTGCCGTGCGCCAAAACAGTGGTCCCACCCCACATATGGGGTATCAGCGTACTCAGGACAAATTGGACAACAACTTTTGTGGTCTAATTTCTCCTGTTACCCTTGGGAAAATAAAAAATTGGGGACTAAACGATCAGGTTTGTGGAAAAAATATGACTTTTTATTTTCATGCCCGGGAGTTATAAACTTCTGTGAATCACTTGGGGGTTCAAAGTTCTCACCACACATCTATATAAGTTCCTTAGGGGGTCTAATTTCCAAAATGGGGTCACTTGTGGGTGGTTTCCACTGTTTAGACACATCAGGGCCTCTACAAACACGACATGACGTCCAGCCAATTCTGCGCTGAAAAAGTCAAACGGCGCTCCTTCCCTTCCAAGCTCTGCCATGCACCCAAACAGTGGTTTACCCCAACATATGGGGTATCGGCATGCTCAGGACAAATTGCACAAAAACTTTTGTGGTCTTGTTACCCTTGGGAAAATAAAAATTGGGGTGAAAAGATTGTTTTTGTGGAAAAAATATGATTTTTTATTTTCACTGTTCTATGTTATTAACTTCTGTGAAGCACTTGGAGGTTCAAAGTGCTCACCACACATCTAGATAAGTTCCTTAGGGGGTCTAGTTTCCAAAATGGGGTCACTTGTGATGGGTTTCCACTGTTTAGACACATCAGGGCCTCTACAAACGCCACATGGCGTCCAGCCAATTCTGCGTTGAAAAAGTCAAATGTCGCTCCTTCCCTTGCGACCTCTGCCGTGCGCCCAAAAAGTGGTTTACCCCCACATATGGGGTATCGGCTTATTCAGGAGAAATTGCACAACAAATTTTGTGGTTCATTTTTTCTTTTAACACTTGTGAAAATAAAAAAAATAGGTTCCGAAATAAAGTTTTTGCAAAAAAAGTTAAATGTTAATTTTTTCCTTCCACATTGCTTCAGTTCCTGTGAAGCAAATAAAGGGTTAATAAACTTCTTGAATGTGGTTTTGAGCACCTTGAGGGGTGCAGTTTTTAGAATGGTGTCACTTTTGGGTATTTTCTATCGTATAGACCCCTCAAAGTGACTTCAAATGTGATGTGGTCCCTAAAATAAAAATGGTGTTGTAAAAATGAGAAATCGCTGGTCAACTTTTAACCCTTATAACTTCGTAACAAAAAAAAATTTTGTTCCCAAAATTGTGCTGATGTAAAGTAGACATGTGGGAAATGTTATTTATTAAGAAATTTGTGTGACATATCTCTCTGATTTAAGGGCATAAATTTTTAAAGTTTGAAAATTGTTAAATTTTCAAAATTTTCACCATATTTCCGTTTTTTTCATAAATAAACACAAGTCATATCAAAGAAATTTTACCACTAACGTGAAGTACAATATGTCATGAAAAAACAATCTCAGAATCAGCGGGATTCGTTAAAGCGTTCCAGAGTTATAACCTCATAAAGTGACAGTGGTCAGAATTGTAAAAATTGGCTCGGTCATTAAGCTGCAAATGGCTCTGTCACTAAGGGGTTAATGTTTCCCTCGACATGTTTTTGCAGAGCAGGGACGGCTTGCCTGCTGAAATAAAATTGGCTTGGCACATTATATTGTGGGACTGCCAATGCCATTAAGTTCCTGAAACTGTCAGTCTCCACCAGCCTGAATGACAGCATTTCAAGGGACAGGAGTTTTGCAATGCCAGCATTCAGAGCCTGTGCTCATGGATGGTTTGCCGAGTATGGCCGTCTTTTATCCCATGCCTGTGGTACCGATGGCTGTTTTGTGGCCTGGGAGTGTGACCATGACTGGGAACTTGCTGCTGTGGGTGGAATAACAGTTTGTCTATGGACAACAGTGACCGAGGTTCTTCCATGGAGATCCTGTGAGGAAAAAGAAACAGCTGTGTGTGAGCTGGAGGAAGAGGCTCCAACACGACCTGAAGATGTAGGTGCTGTTGTAGGTTGGCCTACATCTCCAGTGTGTCTTTGTAACTCAGCTACGTGCTTTGTCCGTACATGTTTCCACATATTTGTGGTATTCAGGTTACGGATATTTTTACCTCTTTTAACTTTTTGCTTACACAGCTTGCATTTAACATAGCAAATATCATCTACAAGTCTGTCAAAAAAGGACCACGCAGTGCAAGTCATGGGAGTGCCAATTTTGACATTTGGAAGACAACTGCTCCCAACAGGTGCCAAACTGGAGGCTACAGGCAAGCGAGTCTGCAGCCTACCTCTCCCTCCTCTTTGTACCGTTCGGCCAATCTCTTCCTCAGAGCTGCTCCCACCACCTTCCTGTTGCTCACGCCATGTTGGGTCTCGGACTTCATCATCTCCACTACCCTCTTCCAACACCTGCTGCTGTTGGATGGTCTGGGCAGCACCATGCTCCACAAAACCTGGCACCTGAGTCTCATCATCATCATGAGATGCGTTCTGCGGTGTGCTGTCCATCGGCACTGGCTCACCTGCCTCTTCAGATTGAGAGAGACACAGCTGTTGCGCATCACTGCATACTCCCTCTTCTTCAAATTGCACAATGCTGCTTGCCTGTGCCCGTGTTTGCGAGCCAACAGATTCTGAGAACAGAAGCAGAGACTCAGCTGGCTCCTGTACAGAACTCTCTGACTGCCTGGGCAATTTGACAGGCGGTGAACAGACAGATGGTTGCTCAACAGTGTTGTGTTCCTGAGAGGAGGTGGAAGGAATTGAAGTCGATGCATTGGCTGCCATCCAACCAACAACGGCTTCAATTTGTTCTTCCCGCAGCAGGGGGGCACGCCGAGCTCCTACCAAAGTGCGCATAAAGGAACGTTCACGGGGAAAACTGGTGGATGCTGTGTCACTGAGGGCGGCAGCAGCCACAGAATCCCCACGTCCTCTCCCTGCTGAAACTCCACGGCCACGACCACGACCACGACCACGTGCCTTACTCACTGACTTCTTCATCTTGGTAGATTGATAAAGAAAGTCAGAAAAGTTATAAGGCCTAAGTGTGGTTATTACGTAGAGACTGAAGTGAACACTGAAACACAACTGTTCACAAACTGTGAAAGGCTACTCCTTTGTCTACTTCTATAGTGTTTGCAACCAATGTATTGGATACGGATGGAAGCGCGTCACACTAATAGATTATATTTCTTTTAAATGGAATGGAGCAGAACCAATTGGAGATAAATGAAAAGGATGAGGCACTGAGACACGCTCAGCAGAGTACAAGCAGCAGTGCTTGAACAAGTAACTAGAGCGTGATGTGCACTCAAAAAATAAAAAACACAGACTGAAGTGAACACTGAAACACAACTGTTCACAATCTGTGAAAGGCTACTCCTTTGTCTACTTCTATAGTGTTTGCAACCAATGTATTGGATACGGATGGAAGCGCGTCACACTAAAATTTAAATTGCATGGAGCAGCAAGAATTACACTGAAGAAAAAAAAAAGAGTCTGTGAGTGACATGTGCAGATGCCTACAGACAGCGTTGCATGCAGAGCAAACTGCAGCGTCACCTGCACTCACACACACCTTGCACAGAGCTGTTAAAACAACACTGCAGGCAAAAGGAAGCTTTACACAGCGGTTGGTGCTAGCCTGCCTACAGCACAGTACACTAAATCGCAATCTCTAACTGTCCCTCAGAGTCAGCACAGCAGCGTTCTGTCCCTTACTGAATTCACAGCACAGTGACGCTAAAATGGCGGCGGCGCCTTTTATAGTGCATTCTGACATCATTTCAGCATCCAATCACAGCCATGCCATTAGTTAAGATGACAGATGACCGCAGCATTACAGGATGTGCCCACACTTCATAAGATTCATCATTGGCTGACTAAAATCACATTGCCTCTCAAAGAATTATGGGAACTTCCGATTCCGGTATCCGATATATGGAAAATATTGGAACTAAGTATCGAAAGTCCGATACAGCTAATATCGGCCGATACCCGATACTTGCGGTATCGTATCGCTCAACACTAGTTAAGGCATTAATTAAAGGCTTGGAACTTGCAAAGGTGTGATCCATTAGTGATTATGTGTTAAAACAGTTCCTAAAAAGTTTTGGACAATGACATATTATCTTAGGGGTGTGTGTTAGGACTCCTTTGGTGTCACAAATACAGTTATATGAAAAAGTTTGGGCACCCCTATTAATCTTAAGCTTAATGTTTTATAAAAAATGGTGTTTTTGCAGCAGCTATTTCAGTTTGATATATCTAATAACTATTGGACACAGTAATGTTTCTGCCTTGAAATGAGGTTTATTGTACTAACAGAAAATGTGCAATCTGCATCCAAACAAAATTTGACAGGTGCATAAGTATGGGCACCTCACTAGAAAAGTGACATTAATATTTAGTAGATCCTCCTTTTGCAAAAATAACAGCCTCTAGTCGCTTCCTGTAGCTTTTAATGAGTTCCTGGATCCTGGATGAAGGTATTTTTGACCATTCCTCTTTACAAAACAATTCCAGTTCAGTTAAGTTTGATGGTCGCCGAGCATGGACAGCCCTCTTCAAATGATCCCACAGATGTTCAATGATATTCAGGTCTGGGGACTGGGATGGCCATTCCAGAACATTGTAATTGTTCCTCTGCATGAATGCCTGAGTAGATTTGGAGCGGTGTTTTGGATCATTGTCTTGCTGAAAGATCCATCCCCTGCGTAACTTCAACTTTGTCACTGATTCTTGAACATTATTGTCAAGAATCTGCTGATACTGAGTGGAATCCATGCGTCCCTCAACTTTAACAAGATTCCCGGTGCCGGCATTGGCCACACAGCCCCAAAGCATGATGGAACCTCCACCAAATTTTACTGTGGGTAGCAAGTGTTTTTCTTGGAATGCTGTGTTTTTTTGACGCCATGCATAACACCTTTTTGTATGACCAAACAACTCAATCTTGGTTTCATCAGTCCACAGGACCTTCTTCCAAAAAGAAATTGGCTTCTCCAAATGTGCTTTTGCATACCTCAGCCGACTCTGCTTGAGGCGTGCTTGCAGAAACGGCTTCTCTCGCATCACTCTCCCATACAGCTACTCCTTGTGCAAAGTGCGTTGTATAGTTGACCGATGCACAGTGACACCATCTGCAGCAAGTTGATGCTGCAGCTCTCTGGAGGTGGTCTGAGGATTGTCCTTGACTGATCTCACCATTCTTCTCTGCCTTTCTGATGTTTTTCTTGGCCTGCCACTTCTGGCCTTAACAAGAACTGTCCCTGTGTTCTTCCATTTCCTTACTATGTTCCTCACAGTGGAAACTGACAGGTTAAATCTCTGAGACAGCTTTTTGTATCCTTCCCCTGAACAACTATGTTGAATAATCTTTGTTTTCAGATCATTTGACAGTTGTTTTGAGGAGCCCATGATGCCACTCTTCAGAGGAGATTCAAACAGGAGAACAACTTGCAAGTGGCCACTTTAAGTAGCTTTTCTCATGATTGCATACACCTGGCTATGAAGTTCAAAGCTCAATGAGGTTACAAAACCAAAAAAAGTGCTTTAGTAAGTCAGTAAAAAGTAGGTAGCAGTATTTAAAACAAGAAAATTATAAAGGTGCCCATACTTATGCACCTATCAAATTTTGTTTGAATGCAGATTGCACATGTTCTGCTAGTACAATAAACCTCATTTCAAGGCAGAAACATTACTGTGTCCAATAGTTATTAGATATATCAAACTGAAATAGCTGTTGCAAAAACACCAATTTTTATAAAACATTAAGCTTAAGATTAATAGGGGTGCCCAAACTTTTTCATATAACTGTATGTCTAGTGACAATGAGGCGTTGTGGTTGGCATGGCTTGTGTCAAGTCGCTTTGGGGTTCGCCACCATATGCTTCATGAGGAACCACGGCTGCAAAAGAGGCAATGGGTTCACACTCTACTCTTGCTACAATGTTGATGATGGGAGAGTGGTTAATGTGGCATTACCAGAGGAAAGACACCATGCTCCCTGAGTTGCTCACTCTGCACTTCTAGTCAGGAATATTTTTGCTGATTATTTTTTGACACCAGAGGGTAGTATGCCATGGCAAATGGAGGAGCACAACTAATGTTACACTTAAATATGCATTCTGTCCAAAAGTGTAATTTTTTTTTATAAAAATTTTTTGGCCTTTTATAACAAATTGGTTAGGGACTTGCAAGGCAATGAGGACCCTTGACCCTCGACGTTGCAAGCTTACATTTCATGTGGGTAACTGATACATGGCCGTCTCAAAGCCTTATTGCTCCCCATAACAAATAACTAATACCTCATTATAATGTGTTTACTGTGGGTGTGATCAATATGCCATGTATTAAAGTATGTATTTGGTCTGATAATTGTAGACTAACACCAAATACCGAAGACCCTCACTCATTGACTGTGTTCTGGAAGGAGAGTGGGTCACCTCGCCATCATGTTGTTCAGACATACTGACCTTGAAGTGTCCAATTTCACTGCCATTTGACCACGGTCAATAGTGCTGCGGCTACGCAGTTGTGGCTATGATGGGGCGCAGCTTCAGTGACCTCACTGCTAGTCAATGAAGTTGCGTGCGCCACCACCATCTCCTTTCCCATTATTTTTCATCCAGGACAGATTAATATTACCACCATCCTAGTTGTAAAGTGTGTATGGGCCAGATATGGATTACTTTATGGGACATAACGGTGGACAGGTATGGTATATTGCTTATTTGTTTTGTAATTTTTCTCTTTCGGTCATATCAATTACTTACTTTGAAAATTACATAGACTTTGACAAATAAACAAGAAATATTAACACTTTACCAATGTGTTTTATTTTTCTTACAACACATGTATTCATCCGAGAGTATAGCAAAACAAAACCAAATTTTTTGACAACATAATGAAGGTAACCTACTTATTTAATAATAATAATAATAATCTTTATTTATATAGCGCCAACATATTCCGCAGCGCTTTACAGTTTAACAGTTTCAAAACACAAGTCAACAATGTTAACAATACAATAATTAAATCAAAATAAGCCGACCCTGCTCGTGAGAGCTTACAATCTACAATGAGGTGGGGAGATACAAAGTACAGGTGTGTATATACAATGGTGCATTTACAATGATGGTCCAGCCATCTTGAGGGAGTGAGGGATGGATGGAGATAGTGAATGGGCTACACACACACACTTACACATAGAATGACTTTGGTTAGTGAATGTGATAGGCCACTCTGAACAAATGTGTTTTGAGGGAGCGCCTGAAACCATGCAAATTGTGGATAGTCCTAATTTCTTGGGGGTAGAGCATTCCAGAGGATTGGCGCAGCGCGGGAGAAGTCTTGGAGTCGGGAGTGGGAGGTACGGATTAGTGCAGAGGTTAGTCGAAAGTCGTTTGCAGAGCGCAGCAGTCGGTTAGGCCGATAGATAGAAATGAGGGAGGAGATGTAGGGGGGTGCTGCACTGTGGAGAGCTTTGTGGGTGAGAATCAGTACTTTGAATTGGATCCTATAATGAATGGGCAGCCAGTGTAAGGACTGGCGAAGAGCGGACGCGTCCGAGTACCGATTAGCCAGATGGATGACCCTGGCTGCCGCATTAAGGATGGACTGGAGAGGGGATAGTCGAGTAATGGGGAGGCCAAGTAATAGAGCGTTGCAGTAGTCCAGGCGGGAGTGGATCAATGCTACAGTGAGGGTTTTTGTTGTTTCCATTGTGAGAAAAGGGCGGATTCTAGAGATGTTCTTTAGGTGTAGACGGCAAGAGCGGGCAAGAGATTGTATATGGGAGGTGAAGGAGAGATTGGTGTCAAACATAACACCCAGACAGCGAGTCTGCTGCCGGGGTGTTATTATGGTGCCGCCCACAGAGAGGGAAATGTCAGATTTAGGGAGGTTATTAGACGGCGGGAGCAGAAGCAGTTCAGTCTTGGAGAGGTTAAGTTTCAGATAGAGAGCGGACATGATGTTGGAGACTGCGGACAGACAGTCGGTGGTGTTCTGTAGAACAGCGGGGGTAAGGTCGGGGGATGACGTGTATAGTTGTGTGTCATCGGCATAAAGATGGTACTGAAAGCCAAATCTGCTGATGGTCTGTCCAATTGGGGCCGTGTAGAGAGAGAAGAGAAGGGGGCCAAGGACTGAGCCCTGGGGTACACCGACAGTAGAGGAAGAGGAGATGACGTGGAGCCAGAGAACAAAACACTGAAGGAGCGGTCAGAAAGATAGGAGGAGAACCAGGAGAGAACAGTGTCCTTAATACCTAGTGAGTGGAGCCTAGACAGTAGGAGACGGTGGTCAACTGTGTCGAAAGCTGCAGAAAGGTCGAGTAGAATGAGCAGAGAGTGGTCGCCGTTACGTTTTGCTGTAAGAAGGTCATTGGTCACTTTGATGAGTGCAGTTTCAGTCGAATGTAGGGGGCGGAAGCCGGACTGTGAAGGGTCTAGGAGGGAGTGAGTGGAGAGGTAACGGGTGAGGCGGGAGTAGACTAGCCGCTCCAAAAGTTTAGAGATGAAGGGGAGATTGGAGACCGGTCTGTAGTTGTTTGTGCAGGAAGGGTCAAGAGCGGGTTTCTTTAGTAGCGGAGTAATGATGGAGTGTTTGAAGGAGGATGGGAAAATGCCAGAGCAGAGTGAGAGATTAAAGATTGTAGTTAGGTGAGTTGTGACAACTGGAGAGAGAGACTGGAGGAGATGTGAGGGGATGGGGTCGGTAGTGCATGTAGTCGGACGAGAGGAAGAGAGGAGTCTGGAGACTTCTTCTTCTGTGATGGGATCAAATGTGGAAAGTGAGCCAGGGGAAATGCAGGGTGGGATGGGAGTCACAGCACTTGGTGGTTGAGAGCAGATTTCCTGACAAATAGTATCTATTTTTTCTATAAAGTGGGAGGCCAGGTCGTCAGCACAAATGTCTGTGATAGGGGCTTGTGCTTTTGGCCTGAGGAGGGAGGTTATTCATAAATCCACAAAGTCACCATGACTGGAGAAAGATTCATCTGTGGTATTTTCTGCGCTTACACATTCGGGGCTGGAGAACTGTGTGTCCATTTGTCCAGTAGGCATTATGGGCTGGCGTGTGTGTGTTTGAGGAGGTTGAGTTTGCAAAACTGATGGTGAAACAGATGTAGATGGGTGATAAGGTTGTGTTTTGTAAGACTCATCCAAAAATGTTTGGGAAACACTTTGTGGCTGAGGTAAAGTAGGTTGCGAGTCAACAATCTGGCTCAGATATGACTGCGAACTACTATAGGTATCACCACTTGGCATACGGTTGTGCGGACCAAATTGGCTCATCACAGGTGCCTGGTGCCTTGATGGCAGATTGTAGGGCTGTGGCATAGCAAAACCACTACTGTCCCCCACAGACATGCTGGAGAACATTGTTTCTGAATGTTGGCTGTAGATGGTGCTTGGATCAGACATTTGCCCATATTGCTGGCTACTGGCACGGGCATGAGGCTGGATCAGACATTTGCCCATATTGCTGGCTACTGGCACGGGCATGAGGCACTGAGGCTGGATCAGACATTTGCCCATATTGCTGGCTACTCTCACGGGCATGAGGTAGTGAGGCTGGATCAGACATTTGCCCATATTGCTGGCTACTGGCACAGGCATGAGGTAGTGAGGCTGGATCAGACATTTGCCCATATTGCTGGCTACTGTCACGGGCATGAGGTAGTGAGGCTGGATCAGACATTTGCCCATATTGCTGGCACGGGCATGAAGCACTGAGGCTGGATCAGACATTTGCACATAATCATGGATGGAGCAACGGGCAGGAGGAAACCAAACAGGAGCATACATTTGTGGATAAGGATGTCTGGAGGCAGGAGGTGGAAGCATGGACAAGGGTGCAGGCATTTGCTGTGATTGTTGTGTTTCTGGGCCAGGGTAGGCCCCTGAAGATAGTGTACCTACATTTTGTGCATGTGTTATGTTGGTAGCAGATGGCATCTGTACTTGATGCTGGGCACCTTGCCATTGTTCAATGGGTCCTAGCACCGGGTTTGAGTCCTGCTCTCCTTGGTTTGCAGCAATGAGGGTCAATATTGCAGCCCGTACCCATTCCTGCCGTTCATCAGGAACTTTGGCTAGGCAAGGAGAGAGGGAGTGACAAAACCGATCTGCTGAATTTTCTGGTGTCATGGAATTTGGTATGGATAAAACTTGAGCATCAATGAGCTCGGGCAGCATACATGGCTCTTCAGGTGATTGATTTCTGTCAGCCAGACCAGCTCCATTACCAGCAGCAACCACCAGAGGGAGCCCAAACTCAGAAGCCAGATCAAAAGTGTTCACAACAGTTATCCCTTGCCATTGAGACTAAGAAGTATGTGACCACTTAGCGCCATGATGTAATTACAAAAATTAAGGATTGTTCAACATGAGCACTGTTCTAAACCGTTTGAACAAACACAGCCTGCAGAACCTTGGCTGGGTCTAACAACACAAACATTACCACAATTACCAATGAGCATTAGCCATATATAAGGCCTTGCCTTGTGTCAATAATTTTGTATGATGGTATGAATGAAGTCTAAACATTGGATTTAACACGTTCATTGGCCAGCCTGTCATGGTATCCTTCGGATCGTGTGTCCCAAAGTTCTGGATGTTTCTCCACCAAACTTATTAGCCGCTCTGTGTCCACACGGGGGGCCATAATATTGTCCAAAGTCACCAGAGTTGAAAGATGCCAGCACTCTGATAACTTGCCAACTTCACCTCAGAGCCTAAAATGCTGTCTAGATTTATGGCAAACTTTGGCCCAAACAATGTCTGGAGACCTGTCTGGTATTGATACAATTGCTTAGAATGTTAACCCTATAAATTTAAAAACGCACACAGATCGCACACGGATGTGATCCGTGTGCGGTACGTTTTTACAAGCACCCATTGACTTTAATGGGTCCGTTTGATCCATGCACTCCCACGAACACTGACATGTCTCCGTGAAAACACGCTGTCATGTGCAGAGACCAATTCATTTTAATGACTCTACGTGTGTCAGTGTCTCCGATACGTGAGGAAACTGTCACTACACGTACCGGAGCCACTGACGTGTGACACCGGCCTCAGAAAGACGCCGTCTTATGCGTATTTTTAGGGGGCAAGTTGTACAACCCGTATATTGCACTCTCATGATAAATAGTTACTTAACCCCTTACTGCCATCGGACGTACTATCCCGTCCATGGTACCTGGGCCCGTATGACCATGGACGGGATAGTACGTCTCGTGCGATCGGACGCGCTCCCGGGGGGAGCGCAGCCGATTGCGGCCGGGTGTCAGCTGATTATCACAGCTGACACCCATGACTGTGTGTCAGGAGCGGTCACGGACCGCTCCCGGCACATTAACCCCTTGCACACCGCGATCAAACATGATCGCGGTGTACTGGGGGCACAGGGGAGGATCGCGCAGGGTGGGGGCTCCCTGCGCGCCCCCCTGAGACCCTCAGAGCAGCGCGATGTGATCGCGCTGTTCTGAGGGCTTCCTCCCTCCCAGGACCCAGATCCAAGATGGCGCCGGGGTCCTGGAGGGAGGCGGCTACCTCAGTGCCTGCCGAGAGCAGGCACTGAGAAGCCTGCTGCACTGCCTGAGCGATCGCTGGTGTGACAGAGTGCTGTGCACACTGTCACACCAGCGATCTGACAAAATACAGTGATGTCCCACCCTGGGACAAAGTAAAAAAGTTAAAAAAATAAAAATAAACATGTTTTAAAAAAAAATCCAAAATAAAAAAAAAAAAAAAAAATATTCCCCAATAAATTCACTTCTTCCTGTAAATAAAAAAAAAAAAGCAATAAAAGTACACATATTTGGTATCACCGCGTCCGTAACGACCCCCCCTATAAAATTGTCCCACTAGTTAACCCCTTTAGTGAACCCCTTAAAAAAAAAAAAAAAAAACGAAGCAAAAAATCAATGCTTTATCATCATACCGCCGAACAAAAAGTGGAATAACTCGCGATCAAAAAGACCGATACAAAAAAACATGGTACCGCTGAAAACGTCATCTTGTCCCGCAAAAAACGAGCTGTCATACAGCATCATCAGCAAAAAAATAAAAAAGTTATAGCTCGCAGAATAAAGCGATGCAAAAATAATTATTTTTTATATAAAATTGTTTTTATTCTATAAAAGCGCCAAAACATGAAAAAATGATATAAATGAGGTATCGCCATAATCGTACTGACCCGAAGAATAAAACTGCTTTATCAATTTTACCACACGCGGAACGGTATAAACGCCTCCCCCAAAAGAAATTCATGAATTGCTGATTTTTGTTCATTCTAACCTCCCAAAAATCGAAATAAAAAGCGATCAAAAAACGTCACGTGCTCAAAAATGGTACCAATAAAAACGTCAACTCGTCCCGCAAAAAATAAGACCTGACATGACTCTGTGGGCCAAAATATGCAAAAATTATAGCTCTCAAAATGTGATGATGCAAAAACTATTTTTGCAATAAAAAGCGTCTTTTAGCGTGACAGCTGCCAATCATAAAAACCCGCTATAAATAGTAAATCAAACCCCCCTTTATCACCCCCTTAGTAAGGGAAAAATAATAAAATTAAAAAAAAAGTATTTATTTCCATTTTCCCATTAGGGTTAGGGTTAGGGTTGCGGCTAAAGTTAGGGTTAGGGTTGGCGCTAAAGTTAGGATTAGGGTTAGGGTTGGGATTAGGGGTGTGTTAGGGTTAGGTTTGTGGTTAGGGTTGGGACTAGGGTTAGGGGTGTGTTGGGGTTAGGGTTGGAGTTAGAATTGGGGGGTTTCCGCTGTTTAGGCACATCAGGGGCTCTCCAAATGTGACATGGCGTCTGATCTCAATTCCAGCCAATTCTGCGTTGAAAAAGTCAAACGGTGCTCCTTCATTCTCAGCTTGAGGGAAAAAAAACCCCAGTTTTTTTATCCCCCATATGGGGTTTCAGCGTACTTGGACCCCAAGATTTTTTTAAAAAATTTGCCCTATTTTTTCGGGTTACCCTTGGGAAAAAAAAAAAAAACTGGGGGGGGGAAAAAATTTTTAAATTTTTGTAAAAAAAAAATTTTTTTTTTTTTTTTTTAGGGCTGAAACATTATAAATTTCTGTAAAAGCATTTGGGGGCTTCAAAAACGTTACCACAATCTAGAAAAGTTCCTTGTGGGGGCTTTTTTCCCAAAAAAGGGGTTTCATTTTTTGGGGGTTTCCATGTTTAGGCGCATCGGGGCTCCCCCAAAAGCGACATACGCCCCAGACCTTTCCCAATAAAAGTCTGAAATCCAAAAACGTCACTATTTCCCCTTTCCCCGGCCCCCCAAAGTGCCCCCAAATACAGTAGTTTTCTCCCACTTTATTGGTTTATCAGCGTACTCGGACAAATTGGACAAAAATTTTTTTGGGGCCAATTTCCCCTTTTTACCCTTGTAAAAAAAAAATTTTTGGGGAAAAAAATATTTTTGAAAAAAAAAAAAAAAAAAATTTTTTTTTTTTTTAAAGGGCTGTGCTTTTATAAATTCTGTAAAGCACTTGGGGGTTTCAAAGTGCTCAACCATCTGGGACAATTTTCCTTGTGGGGTCAAATTTTCCCAAAATGGGGTCACTTGGGGGGGGTTTTCCACTGTTTAGGCGCATCAGGGGCTCTAAAAATGCAAATGAGGGCCCTCAGACCATTCCTTTTAAATTTCTGCAACCCCAAAAAGTAAATATTTTCCCCTTCGAGCCTGCGTGCCCCCCAATACAGTGGGTTTTCTCCCACATATTGGGTATCAGCGTATCGGGGAAAAATTTTGGGGCAAAAAAACTTTTGGGGCCCTTTTTTCCCCCGTTACCCTTGTGAAAAAAAAAAATTTTAAATTTTGGGGGGGAAAAAAAAAAAAAAAATCATTTTTGTAAAAAAAAAAAGATTTTTTTTTTTTTTTTACGGCTGTATGTTTTTAAACTTTGTGAAGCACTTCGGGGTTAAAGGGGTCACCAACATCTAGATAATTTTTCCTTTTTGGGGTCTTTTTTGCCAAAATTGGGGTCATTTGGGGGGGGTTTCCCCTGTATAGGTGATGGGGGGGTTTTCCAAATGTGACATGACCCCCCCAGCCCCTTCCCAATAAAAGGGCCCTGCAATCCAAAACTTTCCACTATTTCCCTTCCGACCCCTGAGTGTGCCATAAAATTTATTTTTTCCCAATATTGGGTAAGCGTACTCAGGACAAATTGGACAACCCCTTTTGGGTTCCAATTTTTTTGTTCCCCCTTTTTAAAAAAGGGTTTAAAAAAGGGGGGGGGGGGGGGGGAAAAAAAAAAAAGGGGGGGGGTTTGGGGGGGAAAAAAAATTTTTGGGGGAAAAAAAAAAATTTTTTTGGGGGAAAAAAATTTTAAAAAATTTTAAAGGGTTCCTTAAAAGGGGGAAAAAACGGGGGGGAAAAAAATTTGGTTAAAAAAAATTAAAACCCGGGGGGAAAACCCAAAAAAAGGGGGGTTTTAAAAAAAAAAGGGGGGTTTAAACCCAAAAGGGGGTTTTTTCCCCGGTTTTTTTTGGGGGGTTTTTTTTTTTTTGGGGTTTTTTAAAAAAAACCCCCCCCCCCCAAAAAATTTTTTTTTTTAAAAAAAAAAAAAAAAACCCCTTTTTTTCCCCCAAAATTTTAAAAAAAAATTTTTAAAAAAGAAAAAAAAAAAAAAAAAAAATTTTTTTTTAAACCCCCGGGGGGGGGGAAAAAGGGGGGGGGGGGGGGTACCAAAACGAAAAGGGGGGGGGTTTTTTTTTTTAAAATTGGGGCCTTTTTTAAAAAACCCGGGGCCCCGGGGGCCCCCCCCCCGGGGGGGGTTTTTTTTGGGGGGGCCCCCCAAAAAATTTGGGAAAGGAAAAGGGGGAAAATGGGGGGGTTTTTTTTGGGGGGAAAAAAAGGGGGGGAAAAAAAAGGGGGGGAAAATTTTTTTTTTGGGGGAAGGGGGGTTTGGAAAACCGGGGGTTTTTTTTTTTTTGGGGGGTTTTAAAAATTTTTCCTTTTTAAAAGGGAATTTTTTTTTTGGGGGGTTAAGGGTTGGGGGGGGGGGGGGGGGGGGGGGGGGAAAACCCCCTTTTTTTTTTAAAAGGGGGGAAAACCCCTTTTTTTTTTGGTTTTTAAAATTTTTTTTTAAAAAAAGGGGGTTTTTTGGGGGTTGGGGAAAAAAGGGGAAAAAAAAAAAAATTTTTAAATTTTTTTTTTTTAAAAAAAAAAAAATTTTTTTTTAAAAAAAAAGGAAAATTTTTTTTTTGGGGTTTTTTTTTAAAAAGGGGGGGAAAAAACCCCCAAAAATTTTTTTAAATTTTTTGGGGGGTTTTTTTTTTTTTAAAAAATTTTTTTTTGGGTTTTTTTTAAAAAGGGGGGGGGGGGAAAAAAAAAAATTTTTTGTTTTTTTGGGGGGGGGGGGTTTGGAAATTTTTTTTTTTAAAAAAAAAGGGGGGGGAAAAGGGTTTTTTTTAAAAATTTGGGGGGGGGGGGAAAAAAAAAAAATTTTTTTTTGGGGGGGTTTAAAAATTTAAAAAAATTTAAAAAATTTTTAAAAAAATTTTTTTTTTTTTCCCCCCAAAAAAATTTTTTAAAAGAAAAAAAAATTTTGGGGGAAAACCTCCAAAAACCCCCCAAAAAAAAACCCCCCGGAAAAAAGGCCCCCCCAAAAAAATTTTTTTAAAAAAACCCCCCCCCAAAAAAAAAACCCCAAAAAAAAAAAAATTTTAAAAAAAATTTTTTTTTTTTTAAAAAAGGAAAATTTAAAAAACCCCAAAAATTTGGGGTTTTTTTAAAAAATTTTAAAAATTTTTAAAAAAAAAAAATTTTAAAAAAAAATTTTAAAATTTTTGGGTTAAAAAAGGCCCGGTTTTCCCCCAAACCTTTTTTCCCCCCCCAAAAAAATTTTTTTGGGGGTTTTTAAAAAATTTGTTTTTAAAATTTTTAAAGGGAAAAGGGGGGGTTTTAAAAAAAAAGGGGAATTTTTTTTTTTTCCCTTTTTTTTTTTTTTTTTTTGGGGGGAAAAAAAAAATTTTTGGGTTTTTTTTTTGGGGGAAAAAAAAACCCCCCGGGGGGTTTTTTAAAAAGGCCCCAAATTTTGGGAAAAAAAAAAAATTTTCCAGGAAAAAAAGGGAAATTTTTTTTTAAAAAAGGGGGTTTTAAAAAAAAAACCAAAAAAAAATTTAAAAAAATTTTAAAAAAAATTTTTTTTCCCCCCCCCCCTTTTAAAAAACCCCCCTTTTTGTTAAAAAATTTTTAAAAATTTTTTTTTGGGACCTTTGGGAAAAAAAATTTTTTTTTTTTTAAATTTTTTTTAAAAAAAAAAAAAGGGTTTTTTTTTTTTTTGGGGGGGGTTTTTTTTTAAAAATTTTTTTTTAAAAACCAAATTTTTTTTTAAAAAAAAAATTTTTAAAAAATTTAATAATTGGGGAAAAATTTTTTTTTGGGGAAAAATTTTTGGGGGGTTAATTTTTTTTCCCCCGGGGGGGCCCCAATTCGAATTTTTTTGGGGGGGGGGGGGGCCCTTTTTTAAAGGGCCAAAAACCCCCTTTTAAAAAATTTTTTTGGGCCCCCGGGTTTTTTTTTTGGGGGGGAAAAGGGGGGGGGGGGGGGGGGGTTTTTTTTAAAGGGCCCGGGGGGGGGGGGGGGGCCCGGGGGGGGGGGGGTTTTGGGGGGGGGGGGGGGGGGGGGGGGGGGGGGGGGGGGGGGGGGGGGGTTTTAAAGGGTTGGGGGCCCCTTTTTAAGGGGGGGGAAAAAACCCGGGGGGGGGGGGGGGAAAAAAAAAGGGGAAAAAAAAGGGGGGGGTTTTTTTTTTGGGGGGGGGGGGGGTTTTTTTAAAAAAGGGGGGGAAAAAAAAAAAAAAAAAAAAATTTTAAAAAAAATTTTTTTAAAAAAAAAACCCCCGGGGCCCCTTTTTTCCCCCCCCCCCCTTCCCCCCCCGGGGCCGCCCCCCCAAAAAACCCCCCAAACCGTTTAAACCCCCCCCCCCCTTTTGGGGGCCCAAAACCCCCCCCGGGTTTTTTTTCCCGGGGCCCCCCCCCGGGGGGGGCCCCGGGGGGGGGGGGGGGGCCCCCCCAAAGGGGGGGCCCTTTTTTTTTCCCCCCCCTAAAAAATTTTTGGGCCCCCGGGCCCCGGGGGGCCCCCGGGGAACCTGGGGGGGGGGGGCCCCCCCAAAAAAAAAAAAGGGGAAAACAATTAAAAAAAAAAACCCAAAAAAAAAAAATTTTTAAAAAAAAAAAAAAAAAAAAAATAAAAAAAATTTTAAAAAAAAAAATTTTTTTTTTTTTTTTTAAAAACCCCTTAAAAAAAAAATTTTTTAAAAAAAAAAAAAAAAAAAAAAAAAATTTTTTTTTCCCCCCCCGGGGGCCCCCCCCCCCAAAAAAAAATTTTTCCCCCCCAAAAAAAAAAAAAACCCCCCCCAAAAAAAAAAACAAAGCAAAAAAAATCAATGCTTTATCATCATACTGCCAAACAAAAAGTGGAATAACACGTGATCAAAAAGTCCGATATAAATAAACATGGTACCGCTGAAAACATCATCTTGTCCCACAAAAAACGAGCTGCCGTACAGCATCATCAGCAAAAAAATAAAAAAGTTATAGCTCGCAGAATAAAGCGATGCAAAAATAATTATTTTTTATATAAAATTGTTTTTATTCTATAAAAGCGAATACTTTACATGTAAAGATAATTGTGGAGTATTTAAAGAGAAAATCATATGTAGGAACCCCAAGAATGAAAAAATATAAGGCTCACGTGTTGGTAGGGCAATTATAGGACCTTAGGGTCAGCCTACATTGAGTGGGGGCGCCAATCTCGTGTGGGCTATCATAGGGTGCCAACCTCCGCGGCAAGGCAGTATACAGTGCAGGGTTGAATCTCAGGGTCATTTTAGTGTGCACTTTTTAAGATTATGTGTGATGTTTTTGTGTGTCCTTTTTAGCATTTAATTAATAAAAGTTATATTTTATATTTTTTCATTCTTGGGGTTCCTACATATGATTTTCTCTTATTCTATAAAAGCGCCAAAACATAAAAAATGATATAAATAGGTTTCGCCGTAATCGTACTGACCCGAAGAATAAAACTGCTTTATCAATTTTACCACACGCGGAATGGTATAACGCCTCCCCCAAAAGAAATTCATGAATTGCTGATTTTTGTTCATTCTAACCTCCCAAAAATCGAAATAAAAAGCGATCAAAAAATGTCACATGCTCAAAAATGATACCAATAAAATCGTCAACTCGTACCGCAAAAAATAAGACCTCACATGACTCTGTGGGCCAAAATATGCAAAAATTATAGCTCTCAAAATGTGGTGATGCAAAAACTATTTTTTGCAATAAAAGACGGATTTTGGTAAGAACTTACCTGTAAAATCCTTTTCAGCGAAGGAAGGAAAGGAGACACACTAGTCATAACTAGTGGGTAGGCGGAGCCCAGATGGGATAGACACCTCAGATTAAAAAAGAGTGTTGACCGGCCCCTCCAGCTCGGGCTCCTCCTACTCAGCTCTCCAGTTGTACACAAGCTTAAGGAAGAGCAATATCACCAGCGGAGCAACATAACCCCTTCTGAAGGACTTCAGAGACAAAAAACACAAGAGTACAGGTTATGCATGCATTTAGGTAAAAACCACACAGTTCCAGGCACTACTCACTGGACCTGACCACTGCGATGAGCTGGCGATGCTGGAACAGAGCCGTAGCGCGCCGACCTCGGCCCAGATAATCACTATCAGAGAAGGGTCACGCCGCATCTGTAAATACAACAACACACTTCTGCCAAGGGAGGGAGCTGTGTCTCCTTTCCTTCCTTCGCTGAAAAGGATTTTATAGGTAAGTTCTTACCAAAATCCGTCTTTCAGCAGCAGAACGGAAGGAAAGGAGACACACTAGTCATAACTAGTGGGACGTCCCAAAGCAGTCCAAAAAATAAAGGGTGGGAAAAAAACCAGAAACGGCAGAACCCAACAACCTAAGAAACTGCGCAACCAGCGCTAAAACACAAGTTAAAGGTAACTTTAAACTACAGCCGCCTGCAGGACCCTACGTCCCAAGGCTGCATCAGCGGAAGTACTAACGTCCACCTTATAAAATTTTGTAAAAGTGTGGACAGAGCGCCAGGTAGCCGCCCGGCAGAGCTGAGCTGCCGAGGCCCCTTGATGGAAGGCCCATGATGAGCCCACAGCCCTCGTGGAGTGAGCTCGAACCTTAATCGGGCAAGGTTCGCCCTTAAGTCGGTAAGCTTCCAAAATGGCCGACCGAATCCAACGAGCTATAGAATCCTTGGAAGCTCGTTGACCACGTCGATGACCTGCTGGAATCACAAACAGAGAGTCCGACTTCCGAAAACCTTGAGTAACAGTCAAATAAAACTTCAAAGCCCGCACCAAATCCAATGCGTGCAAGGCCCGTTCCTTCGCATTCCTTGGCCTCGGACAAAGAGAGGGCAACACAATATCCTGGTTAACATGAAATTGCGACACCACCTTAGGTAGGAAGTCGCTCCGTGTGTGTAGCACTACACGATCCGGGTGAAACTCCAGGAAGGGAGGCGAGCAAGAAAGAGCCGCCAACTCAGAAACCCTTCTCAAAGAAGTGACCGCCACTAGGAAGGCAACCTTCCAAGAGAGCAAAGAAAGACTAACAGAGTCCATAGGCTCAAAAGGTCCATGTTGAAGAGCCTCCAAAACAAGGTTGAGATGCCAAGGAGACACAGGCGCCTTCCGCGGTGGAAACTGGCGGGTTACTCCGCGAAAAAAGGAACGTACGTCCCTACGCGAGGCGATAGCCTTTCGGAACAGCAAGGACAGAGCAGAAACCTGACCCCTCAGGGTGCTCACTGCCAAACCTTTGTCCAGCCCGAATTGCAGGAAGGCCAACAAATTGGGAATGGAAAAAATCCTCGGGTTCCTTGCAGAACCCGAACACCACGAAAAGAAGGCTTCCCAAGTCTTGTGGTAAATTCTAGTAGTAGCCGGACCTCTGGCCACTCGCAAAGTGGCAATGACTTCGGCTGAAAAACCTCGACGGGTCAATATTTCGGTCTCAAGAGCCACGCAGAGACTTCAGGTCCGGATGACGAACGGGCCCTTGGGTTAACAGGTCCGGGCGAAGAGGAAGTGGAAATGGCGGTGCCGCCAGGAGTGACACCAGTGTCGAGAACCACGTTCTCCTTGGCCAATCTGCGGCTATCACTATATCTCTAGTCTGATCCGACGGAGTACCAGAGGTAGCAAAGAAAACGGCGGGAACACATATATTAGTGTGAATTGGTCCAACGGAGCCACTAGAGCATCCACCGCTACAGCCTTCGGATCCTTGTACCTGGACATGAATGTCGGTAACTTGGCATTGAATCTGGATGCCATCAGATCCATTTGGGGAGTTCCCCAACGGGAGCACAGCAGTGCAAAAATTTCCGGATGAAGACTCCATTCTCCGGGATCCATCTTCTCGCGACTTAGAAAGTCCGCCGTGATATTCTGAACTCCTGGAATGTGGATCGCAGAGATGGCTGGAACTCTGGTCTCTGCCCATATCAGGATCCGAGATACCTCCACCATGAGTCTGAAACTCCTTGTCCCTCCTTGGTGATTGATATACGCGACCGCCGTCGCATTGTCTGTCTGCACTCGGACAGGCAGACCGCTTAAAGGGACCGTCCAGTGTTGGAGGCAAAGGAAAATCGCCCTCAATTCGAGGATGTTGATCGGCAAGACAGACTCTTCCGACGACCATACTCCCTGAGTCCAGAGATCGTTCCAAACACCCCCCCAGCCTGTCAGACTGGCATCGGTGGTTATGACCGACCACTTCAGAGGAAGGAAAGACTTCCCCAGGGATAACTCTTTCGGACGGATCCACCATCCTAGAGACTCTCGTACTTTGTGGGAGATGATAACACTGCAATCCAGTGAGGTCTGCGACCGATCCCAGCGGTTCAGAATGAACTTTTGGAGATCCCTGGAATGAAATTGGGCAAACGGAAGTGCCTCCATTGAAGCCACCATCAACCCCAGAAGGCACATACATCTCCGAAGGGACATTGTCGTTGAAGACTTCATCACCCGTGCATGCCGAAGGAGACATGTGTAAGGTTCTATGTATATATTCCTGAAACTCAGTTTGTTCGTCAGCCATTTTACTTTCTGTCTTGCTGCAGCTATCTTGCCCTCAGTCAAAATGGAGTTTCCAGCTTGCATGTTCCCGCCCTGATTCTCTCCTTTGCTTCTTAAGCAGCCACAGCTGAGCAATCAGTGCTTCAGAATCTAGCCTGCAGTGAACCTGTGACTTGACTCCTGTAAGCCTTGGACCTTGTACTCCAGCTATTCCTACTGAGGAGCTCTGAAGCACTTGTGGACTCTGAACCCTGCTCTTTGAAAGACCCACGTTTGCATGGACTTATGGTAACAGAGAAGAAGATCCTGAATCTGTATTGGAGAGTGATTGCTGAGCTTGGATTACTCTGGCCTGCTGTGTCTCCTGTTTCTGTGTCTGCAAACTGTGTGACTATTTCTGCCAACTTGTATGAAGTAATACAGGACTTTTCTATATCAAACCTGTGACTCCTGTGTTTTCATCGCACCCAAGCACAAGACGCTATATGAACTGTACTACATACATTACAAGATTCTGAAGCCAAAACGTTAGTGTCTGCTGGGTCTGGAAGGCTGTGTCTGCTGTACTGTGGATATCAGACGTCCGGTTGTACTTTCTGTGATGACAGTGGTTGTGACTTCTCACAACCATTCCAGGTGAGCAATTCCCTTAAGTTTTTTCTTTTTGCAGTGTTACCACAGGTAAACACTATTGTTTTTTTTTTTTTTTTTCCTTTCTTTTCTCTTTTTTGTCTGCTGTAACTCTGGATATCAGATGTCTGGTTGAAACTTTCTGTGATGATAGTGGTTGTGACTTCTCACAACCATTCCAGGTGAGCAGTTCCCTTAATTTTTTTTTCTCTCTGCAGTGTTGCCACAGGTGAACACTATTGTTTTTTTTCTCTCCTCTTCTTCCAGTAATCCTGTCTTAAAAGATCTGGAAAATGGAGGCCCGCATAAAGGAACTTTGCGGAGTGACTGATAATATCCTTGCAGATTTGCAGAATATAAAGACCCGTTTTACAAATCTACAGGACCTCAATAATCACAATTTGCAAGTGGTTGGACAGACTACCCAGGATTTGCGAGCCAGGATTGAGGTTCTAGAGGGGCGAGTCCAGGCTCCTGCCGTAGCCCCGAGTGCTGGGATTCCCAAGTTGCCCCCTTTTCGTTTTGGCGGTGAACGTGAGAAATTCAGGGGATTTATTAATCAATGCAATCTTTTTTTTTCTGCACATGCTTCACAATTTCCCACTGAACGATCTAAGGTGCTTACTATAATTATGTTGCTTACCAACAAGGCTTTAATGTGGGCAAACCCTCTGATTGAGACTGAGGATGATTGTTTGAATCACCTTGATGATTTTATTTCAGCCATGGGGCAGGTGTTTGATGACCCCAATCGAGGTGCAACAGCTGAAGCAGCCATGTTAGCTTTGCGCCAAGGTAAGCACTCGGTAGCTGAATATGCCTTGGATTTCAGGAGATGGGCCCTTGATACCACCTGGGACAGTTCCGCCAAAAAATCTATTTTTCGAAAGGGGTTATCTCCACTGATTAAGGATGAACTTGCTCGTGCCGACCCTCCCACTGCGTTAGGTGACTTTATTAACTACTGCATCCGTATTGATACTCGTCTGACTGAACGCAGGCAAGAGAGATGGTTCGAAAGCAATCGTACTAACCTTTTCCTACCTTCCTCTCCAGCTAAGGAACCTTTGAGTAGGATTACACGGGAACCTGAACCTGAACCCATGCAGGTAGACTCTTTACAACGACGGGTTAGTGATGCACGCAAGGAACATCGTTTTAAGGAGAATCTATGTTTCTATTGTGGTAAGTCAGGGCACTTCATTATAAACTGCCCCAGCCGTTCTCGTAAGACTACTGCAGCACTCATTCATTGTGAGTGTTGCGAGAGGGGATCTGTCAGGTCCGAGCCTCAGGCTCCAGAGAGATCTGCAGCAACAGATCTTGATTTCTCGGACTTAAACTCCGTTACCTCTGAGGACGTTGACTGTGTAAACGCTGCCATTTTTCAAGTTTCCTCAGCGGTGTCCCAGCTGAGTTGTAAGAAAAACAATTCTCATTGCTTTCTTTCCATCAAACTCTGGGTTGACTCAGCTTGGGTGTCTAGCTCTGCTATGATCGACTCAGGGCAAGTGGAAATTTTATGGATGTCTCCTTTGCTCTGAAACAGGGAATACGTTCAGTGAAGAAGGCTACTCCAGTACAGATGGAAACTGTGGATGGCTCCCTGCTGACCTCTGGACCAGTGGATCAGGAAACAGAGCCTTTGAGGGTTCTTATGGGTAAAGATCATCAAGAGAAACTGTCCTTTATGCTTATCTCTTCTCCCCACTTTCCCATTATTCTAGGGCTACCATGGCTGCAGGCTCAGAATCCTACCATTAACTGGGAGACCAAGGAATTACACTTTCCAGAGAAACAGATGAGTCCAAAAGTTTCAGCTTGCTCTGTTCCTAAAGGAATCATGTCAGTCCCTGAACTACCAGCTGTATACCAGGACTATGTGGATTTATGTGACAAGAAGAACGCTGACCAGCTTCCTCCTCACCGTCCATATGATTGTCCAATTGAATTATTGCCTGGAGCAGAGATACCTTTTGGTAAGATCTACCCCCTGGCGGGGCCCGAGCTAAAGGCTTTAAAGGATTACATAGATGAAAATCTAGCCAAGGGCTTCATACGCCCCTCTTCATCTCCTGCAGGTGCACCCATCTTCTTTGTAAAGAAGAAAGATGGATCTCTGAGACCATGCGTAGACTATAGGGAACTCAATAAGGTTACTATTAGAAACCGTTATCCATTGCCTTTAATCCCTGAGTTATTGGAGAGAGTGCGACATGCCAAAATTTTTTCTAAACTAGATCTTCGTGGGGCCTATAACTTAGTCCGTATTAGACCTGGGGATGAATGGAAGACTGCATTCAGGTCACGCTATGGACACTTTGAATATCTAGTTATGCCTTTTGGTCTGAGTACCGCCCCAGCCACTTTCCAACACTTGGTGAATGACATCTTCAGGGATCTCCTAGATACATTCGTGGTAATTTATTTGGATGATATTCTAATTTTTTCTAACTCCACAGAGGAACATCATGGACATGTGAGAATGGTCTTGGAACGTCTAAGACAAAATCATCTTTACATCAAACTTGAAAAGTGTGAATTCCATAGGACCGAAATTCAATTTCTGGGGTATGTACTGTCTACACAAGGAATTAGTATGGATGGAAGCAAAACCCAAGCCATCAAGGATTGGCCAAGTCCTAGAAATGTGAAGGAGGTACAGCGCTTCATCGGGTTTGCCAACTTCTATAGACGTTTTATTCGAAATTTCTCTGAGGTAGTGTCACCTATCACTCAACTTACCCGAAAGAGTCTAGGTTTTCCTGGACTCCCCAAGCCCAGGAAGCATTTTCCCGTCTAAAAGATAAATTTACCACTGCACCTATTCTAGTACATCCCAACCCCGAGCTTGCCTTCATAATAGAGGTGGATGCTTCAGACTGTGCCGTTGGAGCTATACTCTCTCAGAGAACAGGTGAGAAGAATGTCTTGCATCCCTGTGCCTTCTTTTCCCAGCAGTTGTCTTCGGCTGAGAGGAACTACGATGTGGGCAATAGAGAGTTGTTGGCCATTATTGCCGCCTTCAAAGAATGGAGACACCTTCTTCAGGGAGCTGCACAGCAAATAGTCGTCCTGACAGACCATCGTAACCTTGAGTTTATCAGGTCGGCTAAGTGCCTGACTCCTCGCCAGGCTCGCTGGAATCTTTTCTTAAACCAATTTAATTTTATCATCTCTTATAGACCAGGATCGCGCAATGGAAAGGCTGATGCACTCTCTAGGATTTACTCAGCAGAGACACGTCCAATTACTCCTCCTAAGACTATTCTTCCTGACTCTAGATTCCTAGGAGTAATTCATAATCAAGACCTACTTAAGGACATCAAGGAAGCATACCATGCGGATTCCTTTTTGGCACAACCCCCAAGGGACGTAAGTCTTGTCTTTAAGAATGGTGTGTGGATTCAGGGACAACGTCTGTATATTCCTGAAACAGTCAGATTAAGAGTATTGCAACTCATTCACGATTCCAAGATAGCTGGGCATAGAGGAATTCTAAAGACACAGGAATTTCTTTCTCGTTTCTTTTGGTGGCCCACTTGCAGGAAGGATGTTTTGAATTATGTCACTTCATGTGAGGTCTGTGCAAGATGCAAAACACCTCGCTCCTCACCAACTGGTCTGTTACAGCCTCTTCCCACCCCGTCCCGCCCGTGGGGATCCATTTCTATGGACTTCATTGTAGAGTTACCAACCTCTCAGGGGAAGAACACCATTCTAGTGGTGGTTGACCGTCTAACAAAGGCAGCTCATTTTATCCCTTGTGTCGGCTTACCCACTGCAAAACAGACATCAGATTTGATGATTAAAGATGTGTTTCGCTTACATGGAGTACCGGATGAGGTTATTTCGGATCGAGGGGTGCAATTCACTTCTAGGTTTTGGCAAAATTTCTGTGCAGCATTGGACATTAAAGTAAACCTTTCTTCTGCTTTTCATCCCCAGACTAATGGACAGACCGAACGAACCAATCAAACCCTGGAGCAGTATCTCCGCTGCTTTATCTGCCACCTACAGGATGATTGGGTGGATCTACTTCCATTACTGAGTTCTCGTATAACAACTCTCAGAGTGCCTCCACTAAACAGTCTCCTTTTTACTCTAATCTAGGTTATCATCCTAACATTCTACCACGATTTCCCATAGAAACGCCTTTACCAGCAGTGGCTGAAAGAATCACGTCTTTACAGAAGAATATGGATCTTCTAAAGGAAAATCTGGAATCTGCTCAAGAAAGGTACAAGAAAGCAACAGATAAATTTCGTAAACCTGCACCAGCTTTAAAGGGTAGGAGACTTGGTCTGGCTGTCAACCAGAAATCTTAAGTTAAGGATTCCATCGTCTAAGTTGGGACATAAGTACATTGGACCCTATAAAATCAGTAAAATTATAATGTGCCGTTGCTTGTCGTCTTCAACTGCCCAGAACTATGAGAATCCACCCTTCTTTGATGTATCCCTACTAAAGGCTGCGACACCCAATACGTTTCCTGGACGTTCCTCTCCTTGCCCTGACCCAGTGTGGTCGATGGTCAGGAAGAATTTGTGGTGGAAAGGATTTTGGATTCCAGGTTGTATAGAAATCAGTTACAATATCTGATTAAATGGCGGGGCTACCCAGTGGAGGACAACTCATGGGAACCGGTCAATAACGTTAATGCTCCTCGCTTGCTCCGTCAGTTTCATCAGAGGTACCCACACAAGCCTGGTCTGAGGTCATCCGGAGGTTGTCCTTAAGGGGGGAGTAATGTAAGGTTCTATGTATATATTTCCTGAAACTCAGTTTGTTCGTCAGCCATTTTACTTTCTGTCTTGCTGCAGCTATCTTGCCCTCAGTCAAAAGGAGTTTCCAGCTTGCATGTTCCCGCCCTGATTCTCTCCTTTGCTTCTTAAGCAGCCACAGCTGAGCAATCAGTGCTTCAGAATCTAGCCTGCAGTGAACCTGTGACTTGACTCCTGTAAGCCTTGGACCTTGTACTCCAGCTATTCCTACTGAGGAGCTCTGAAGCACTTGTGGACTCTGAACCCTGCTCTTTGAAAGACCCACGTTTGCATGGACTTACGGTAACAGAGAAGAAGATCCTGAATCTGTATTGGAGAGTGATTGCTGAGCTTGGATTACTCTGGCCTGCTGTGTCTCCTGTTTCTGTGTCTGCAAACTGTGTGACTATTTCTGCCAACTTGTATGAAGTAATACAGGACTTTTCTATATCAAACCTGTGACTCCTGTGTTTTCATCGCACCCAAGCACAAGACGCTATATGAACTGTACTACATACATTACAACATGCTTGCTTGTCTGGAGGCGGGGACACCACTGCTCGTACCGTGTCGAAATGCATCCCCAAAAACAGGATTGATTGTGACGGTTCCAGAGACGACTTTTCCCAATTGACCAACCACCCGAAGCCTCCAGGAGCTGAAGTGATAGGTCGCGAGCCGTCACCGCCTACTCCTTTGAGGACGCCACAATCAAAAGGTCGTCCAGATAGGGAAGGATCGTGACTCCCTGTCTTCGTAGTATTGCCATGAGAGGCGCCAGAATTTTTGTAAAAACTCTGGGCGCTAAGGCCAAACCGAATGGCAGGGCCACAAATTGGTAATGATCTTGTCCTATGGCAAAACGAAGGTAACGTTGGTGAGCCCTTCCAATTGGAACCCGTAAATAGGCGTCGCGAATGTCGATTGACACCAAAAGAACGTTCTGCGACAAGGCTGCCACCACGGAGCGAAGCGATTCCATGCGAAACTTTCGGGTGTGGACATGCCGATTCAATCTTTTGAGATCCAGGATGGGGCGAAACTTGTCCTCCTTTTTGGGGACCACAAAGAGATTGGAATAAAACCCTCTTCCCCTGTCCTCTGGTGGAACCGGTACCACCACACCCTTCTGCAGAAGAAATTCGACTTCTTGCAGTAAAGCGGCACATAGCTCGGGCTCTGACGGGATGCGAGATTGGCAATAATGTTCGGGGGTCGGGAAGAAAACTCTATGAAATAGCCTGCCGACACAACCTGCGTCACCCAGGAGTCTGGGACACGGGAAACCCAAGTCAATTTGAATTGGAGCAGGCGACCTCCCACTCGAGAGCCCTCGAGCGGGACCCTGGCGTCAATCCGCCTTAGCGGGCTTTTTGTCAATTCCCTCTTATCTTGACGGAAACTTTGTTTCCAGGAGTGCGGGATTTCTGAGTGGTCTTTTTTCCCGAAAAAGAGGGACGACCCGACCCCCAAGCGGGCTGACGAATCGTCCTCTGGACCGAAAGGACCGTCGACCACTACTGGTACCAGGTCTGCCAGGCGTAGAAGCCACAGTTCTTCGCTGCGGTAAAGCTGCTTCTTTTGCCTTTGCTTTGGCAATCAGCTCCGTGAGGTCAGATCCAAATAGCTGACCGCCCTTGTAAGCTAAAGATAGCAACCTTGCTTGGAAACCGCATCACCGGTCCACTGTCTAAGCCACAGTGCTCTCCTGACTGAGACCGCCGAGGATTGTGTCCTGGACAGCAGTGACACAGTATCCAGGCTTGCATCATGGCCATATTGGAATGCACTTTCTAACAATTCGAACAGTTCGTCCACCTCAGGTACTTGAGGTTCACATTTCCTCCGCAAACGGTCCCAACCAGACCGGGGAAGCTTTATAAGCACAAATGGAGCCTAGCACTGCTCTGAAACCATGACCCGCGGGCCTCATAAAGGATTTTGCCGCCGACCCGCTTTTCTTCCAGGGGTCCTGTAGACTCGCCTCCCTTTATTAGGAAGTAAAGAAAAATTTGCAAAAGCTGAAAAAGGGACATCCCTTCAGGAGAAGGATCCAATTACAATCAATTCCGAAGCACACGGATACAGTGACTCAAATAGACGAGTCCCCTGAAAACGTTTGTTGGACACAGACGCTCCTTTTCCACTGCTTATTAAGCTCAATCAGGGAGGCAAAGTCAAAAGTGACTTATGTGCCCTGAAACATCCGGGCCGACTTACCAGGGCGAGTAGTTACTTCCTCCTGTTAACTGTAACGCCTCCCTAAGCTTCAATAAAAGCTTCTACAGGGCCCCCGAAAAAGGGCCCAGAGGCCTTTGCCGATCTTTTTTAAATCCAAACGGAAGTCCCCCTGAATTAAAAGGGGAACCCTCAAAATCAAAAACTCTCTGAGCCCTTTTAGTGAAAAAAGTCCCCGGGCCTGTGTCGCTTCCGCCATGAGGGGGTTTGGCTGACACCCAATAACCTATAAGGTTAGACAGGCTATCAACGAACAGTGAAGCCTCCATTTTTACATCATTGGGTCCTCCGACCGCTCGCTTGACGCGGTCGATGTCTGTGTATCGATACGCGAGACCAAAACTTGTAGGGGGAGTCGGGATAAGGTCCGCACCTGGTTCTGATCGACATGTCTTCCCAGTCAATGGCGGTTAAAATTGACAGAACAGAAACATGTGGTTTCTAGAAAAAATAAAAACGAACGTAAGGGTTTTTAAAAACTTTTAAGGAAGAGTTACCCCAGCTGTCCCCCATTATGGGTTAAACCCCCGCCTGATAGGGGTTAAAGTTCAAGCTTCCACAACCTGTATTAAGTGACAGATGTGTAGCCCCAGGTCCTCTTATGAAGTAGCACGCAGACAGAACATCCTCAAGGAATGCCACACTAAACGAAAAAATCGCTAAATGTTGCGAATTTTGGCATCTCTAAAAATCACCCGCTTAAAAAGCTCGCTAACCTGAACTCAGCGACGTTCAGTGTGCAGACCAGTGCCCTCCCCCCGCTGCGGGGAAGAGCTTTAAGCTCTGCCCGAAGGCAGAAGCGACTCACAAAAACTTTGCGGGTGGTCTCTTTATTTTGTGGGGGGAAACGGAGAGTGAGGAGCCCCGGGAGCGCGTAATGCCGCCCACTGAGGAGGCAGCCGGAAGAAAAACAGAGGAAAATGCGCTCAGGAGCGCTTCTGCCCGGGAAGCGGAAGCCACCCCCCGCCTTCAAAAAAAGGTGGGATCCTCCATTTCCCGCCCGCGATCCCCGTCCTGCAGGCATCCACCGCGCCCAAAAATACAACATCACCACATATATGAACAGCGGTGTAACGGGTCTGGTGGGTGGAACTACTGACGAGACAGGTCAGGTTGTGGAACCCCCAAAGCTTTATTAACAAGAATTTTCTTGTAAAGGCGGGTGGCCCCTGGGAAAAGGCAGGGATTCCGGCAGGGGAAAATTAGGTTTTTTTTTCTGGACAGGCAGGTTTTTGTCACAGCAAGTACCAAGGAAGTCTCGGGCAGGGCAGGTTGTAACGGTAAGAAACCAGGCAGTTTGGCAGGCAGGTTTTTCCGGGAAGGGACCAGGCAGTCTCTGGGACAGGCAGATTGTCACGGCAAGTGACCAGGCAGTCTCTGGGACAGGCAGGTTTCACGGCAAGTGACCAGGATTCTGGGCAGGCAGGTTGTCCGGCAAGTGACCAGGGAGTCTCTGGGGGAGGCAGGTGTCACGGCAATGACCCAGGCAGTCTTGGGCAGGCAGGTTGTACGGCAAGTGACCGGGGATCTTGGGGGGAGGTTGTCACGGCAAGTGACCAGGCAGGAGGTTGTCAAAAAGGACCAGGCCAGACCTGGGCAGGCAGGTTTCAGGCAAGTGCCAGGCATCTCTAAAACAGGCAGGTTGTCACAGCAAGGACCAGGCAGTTCTAACAGGGAGGTTTTCACACAATGACCAGGCCCGGCTCTGAAGCAGGTATATAGACCGATATGGTGGGCCTCCAGGGGAGGCGCGCGGATGGCAGATGATCGCTCCCAGGTGAGCAGGCAAAGCCGGGGATCTCTGCAGATGATGTCCGAACTTCCGGATGGAGCGCAGTCGGATGCAATGATCGTCCCAGGTGGGGCAGGCAAGAGCCGGGGATCTTGCAGAATGTCCGAACTTCCGGATGGAGCTGCAGTGATGGCAATGATGCCCTAGGTGAAGCAGGGAAGGCCGAGGATCTTGCAGATGACTCCAAAACCCCCTGGATGGAACTGCAGACGGGTGGCGACAGGCAAGCCGACAGGTAACAGGCAGGTAACGGAATCGGAGCTGTGGCTGAAACAGAGTTAGACGCAAGGAAAAACATTGCCGGGCACCTAATTAAGGAGAAGCCCTTAATATAGGGTGGAGTCCTCCCCATTGGCTGGAGATGATTTGGAAAATGCGCGCGGCTCCTTTAAGGCGGGGGAGGGTGCGGGCGCGGCCCTAAGGCCAGTAGCAGGGAAGGAGCGCGCGGGCCAGCGGGCGGAAGGAGGACGCCAAGGCGCAGAGGGGGCTGGGAGCACTGAGGACGCGAGCGCAGGTGAGGAGAGCGAGTCCCTGTTGGGAGCAGGCAGGGACGCAGGGACTACAGTTCCCCCCCTCTAAGGCCCCCCCTTTTTTAGGCCAGAAAGAATTTAGCTAGGATAAGGGGGCTGGAGGGTTTTCCCCAAAGGGTCCCAGGTTCTTCCTCCGGACCAAACCCCTTCCAATCCACCAAAAATAATCTTTCTTCCTACCCCTTTTTTTTGGCCAGAATGTTCTTACCTCAAATTCATCATCAGCAGACACTGGAGCAGGGGGTACCTTAGACTTAAAAAAAAGTTAAAAACCACAGGTTTGAGGAGAGATACATGAAAAGAATTAGGAATTTAAATTGGCCGGGAGTTTCAATTTATAGGACACCGGATTTATTGACTGTGATCTCAAAAGGACCGATGAAACCCAGGACCTAACTTGTGGACGGAATTTTGAGTCGAAAATTTGGACGAAAGCCGACTTTGTCCCCAGGAGGAATTGAGGAGGATCCAGACGTTTTTTGTCAGCATGTCTTTTCATGCGCTCGGATGACTGAATAGTGCGGACCGGTACCTCCTAATTTGGGGGAGAATTCTCTAACCAAAAAATTCCGCATGGATTGTCCACAGAGTGGAAACAGGGACAGGGATCCGAGGTGCTGACCGAAGACACAAAAACGGAGACTTGGTGGAAGATCGCCTCATGATTATTTAGGAGAATTCGGCCCAAGGCAGAGCTCCCACCCAGTCAGAATGGTGGGCATTAACGAAGTGTCGAAGATAACTGGTCAAATTCGATTTATTCGTTCAACTTGTCCTTGGACTGGGGGTGGTAAGCGGAGAAAAATCCAGGGTGACGTCTACAACTTACAAGTGGCTCTCCAAAACGTAGGTGAATAACCCCACATCCGCACAATGTGACGGGGCAGCCATGAAGACGAAGATGGGGATAAAGTCTTTAGCCAACCTCGGGCAACGGAAGACCGGGCAGAGGAATGAATGAGCCATTTGAAAAGCGGCAGCGACCCCCCAAATGACTGTACAACCAGCAGGAGGGGAAGATCAGTAAGAAGTCCATGGCTATTGCTGCCAGGGGCGCGGGTACAGGAAGGAAGAAGACGGCCGTAGGAGGTTCTCGGAACTTTGTTGCGGCACAGGAAACACGGCAAAACAAAGTCTATTACGTCTTTGGCAGGGGGTAGCCACCAATAATGCCGGTAATGAGGGAGGGTCTTTTTTGACCAGCGTGGCCAGCGAGTTTAGACGGTGCCCCCCAATGAGGATTCTCTTCCGACCCGGTTTCAGATCGAACGTTTACCAGGAGGGAGACGATTTAGACCACGGGAGCCCACCTGCATCACTCTGGCGGACGATGAATGTTTTGGTCATCTTCGGATCCGACCCCAGGAAAGACCGAGACAAGGCATCCCCTTTGGGACGTTTTGTCGTGGGCGAAAATGCAAAAGAAAATAAGGGGGCAAAAAAAGGACCCGGGCTTGGGAGGTTGTTTGTGCCTGCTGGAGGTAGCCAGTTTTTTGTGCCGTGTAGATGATTCCGGATGAAAGCCCCTTCGAGTAGGTAACGCCACTCCTCCAATGCCAACTTAAGGGGGCCAAAACTCTCGATCCCCTATGGGTTTTGCGCTCGGAGGGGAGAAAGAGTTTGGGAAGAAACCGCAGGACACCATCCTCCGGATGGCGATTTTTGGGTAAGAAACCCGCTCCGGCCCAGCGAGAGGTCCACCCTCCGGAAGAACTGCTTGTTGCCACCCGGGCGAGCAGCATGGGGGAAGGAAGGCCTGTTTCAGAGAAAGGAAGGCCTCCTCTGCTTCGGTCGTCCACTGTTTGGGGTTAGCATCCTTGCGAGGAGCGTGAGATTGGAGCAGTCCTGGAAGAGAAGGCGGTAGAAGGAGGGTAATAGTTGGCGAATCCCAGGAACCGCTGAAGGGCCCTTTCAACCCCTCCGGTCGGGGCCACTTCTCGTGGCAGACAATTTTTTCCGGATCCATTCGTAGGGCCTGTCTGAGAAATGATGTAGCCCGAAACGGAAGCGATGTCTGCTCAAAGAGACACTTTCATATTTTGGCGAAGAGTGATTCTGCCGAGTGAGCAGAACCTGACGAACATCCCCCGGTGGGACTGAGACCGGAGAAAAAAGACCAAGATGTGTCAAGGTACACCAAACGCAGGAATAGAGGGGGTCCGGGAAAATGTCGTTGACCAATCCTGAAAGAAGCTGAGATTAAAGACCAAAGGGCATCACCAAGTATCGTAGTGGCCGTCCCGGGTGTTGAATGCCGTCTTCCATTCATCTCCCGACGGATACGAACCAGGTTTGTATGCTCCACGAAGATCTAGTTTGGTGAAGACTCTAGCCCCCCTGAGCATCAAACCGTCTGGAATGAGCGGAAGAGGGTACTTATTCTTTACCGTGATGAATTTAGGCCCCTGATCAAACAGGGACGGAGAGATCCCTCTTTCTTTTTAACAAGAAGAAACCCGCTCCCCTGGGGAGGTAGATTTCCGGATAAATCCCTTTTCTAAGTTCTCCTCGATATATTTCGGACAGACCGGTCTCAGCAGCAGAAAGGTAAATCGCCCCGGGAGGCGTAGTACCGGGGAAAGGCAATGGCAATCATATGGTCTATGCGGGGTAATGTCTTGCTTCCTTTTTATTGAAGACATCAGCAAATGACCAATAAGGAATCGGGAGTCCAGGTGATTAGCAGGTGAGGAGAAGAAAGACAGATAACAGGGACCAAACCGTTTTATGACATCCCCGTCCCCAGCGAGAACCCTCCATTCTGCCGTCGAGCCAGGTGCTGTTTTTGGAGCCAAGCAGACCTAGTAAGAAAGCATGAGAAGTCCAGAGAACATAAATGAGATGCTCTCAGAATGCAACATTCCCACCTGCAGGGTTATAAATTCGTGATAAGTCGGATGGGACGGGTTGGAGGCCCCACCACAGCAGAACGATACAGGTTCAACAAGAGGGTTTGGGGGGAATGTATACTTCTACTAGAGCCTGTGACACGAGATCCCCCCTGCTCCAAATCAAGTTGGGCCATTTCGAATGCGGTTCTTACCGATCGAATTGAAACCGACAGCAGCAGGGATGAAGAGGTTATTTTTGTTAGATTGACCTCTCCGAGGAACTAGACACAGGCGTTTCCCGCTTCTCCGGACAGGTTTTGGCCATGCTCCTGATGCCCCCATAGAAGCAATTTTCTCGGCACGCGTGGTCTGACGGCTTTGCCTTTGGTTGGTCGACCTTTATAGGCTCAGCAGTGTGCACCGAGGAGAAACGGAAGAGGTTATAGATCTTGACACGAGGGTGCAAGATGGAAAATTCTTTTTTACGGGTGTTCTTTGGCTCGTTCCTGGAACCGTAGATCAATTCGATTGGCAAATTTATTAAATCATCTAGAGAGGTTGGAACGTGACCGGCAAGTTCGTCTTTTTACGGCCGGACAGACCCTCCCAGAAACCGAAATTAAGCTTCATTGTCCCAAGCTAGTTCTGAGGCTAAAGTCTGGAACCGTATGGCTATTAAACAACGGTGAACTCTCCTGACGGAGACGCGCAGAGTGATGCAGAGGAATCTTCCGTCCAGGCTCGTCGAATACCTTCCGGAAGGCCGAGAGAAAAGCAGGCAGGTCAGATCCAAAGGGGATCCTCTCTCCCCAGAGAGGATTAAGCCGGCCAGGGCTTTCCGGTGAGAGGGACTGATGAAGGGCAATTTTGGCCCGGGTCAGAGTTAAATGGTGTGCCAGGAGTTCAAAATGTAAGGGTGCACCCGCCCCCAGAGCAGGTCGCCTCCAAACCTAGGAGGAGCGACAGTGGGTCCGGGAATGGAAACCACGGAATTGGAATCAGGGATGACGGATTATGAGTCGGCTCCGCATGGTTGCAAGTGATGATTTCAGGTGTCCAGAAGGGATTTGACGTTCCGCAGGTGACCCGGAAATGGTCTCCTGTTGAGACCTCTTGGCGGACGCTCATGACACAGTTCGGGAGGAGGGGTTTTTGGGTGCCACCGGGTTCCATGGCCCGACAAACTGTAAGGGTCGGGGGGAACTACTGACGAGACAGGTCAGGTTGGGGGAAACCACAAAGCTTTTATAAAAAGATTTTACTTGTAAGAGAGCGGGTGGCACCTGGGAAAAGGGCAGGGATTCAGGCAGAGGTTTAAGGTAGTTTCTGGACAGGCGGTTTTTTCACAGCAAGTGACCAAGGAAGTCTCTGGGCAGGCAGGTTTTTAACGGTAAGAACCGAGGAGTCTCTGGACAGGAGGTTGTCACGGCCAATGACCAAGGCATTCCTGGGAAGGAGATTGTCACGGCAAGTGACCGGGCCCGTCTTGGGACAGGCAGGTTGTCACGGCAAGTGACCAGGCGTCTCTGGGGGCAGGTTGTCACGGCAAGTGACCAGGCAGTCTCGGGGACGGCAGGTTGTCCGGCAAGTGACCAGGCAGTCTCTGGGAGGCGGGGTTGTCACGGCAATGCCAGGCGTCTCTGGGCAGGCAGGTTGTCCGGCAAGTGACCAGGCAGGCAGGTTTCAAAACAAGTGACCGGGCGACTCTGGCGGAGGTTGTCAGGCAAGTGAAGGCAGTTCTAGACAGGCAGGTTTCACAGCAAGTGACCAGGCACTCTAGACAGGCAGGTTGTCAAGCAGGTATAACCCTGATATGGTGGAGCCTCCAGGTAGGCTGCAGTCGGAGGCAGAGATCGCTCCCAGGTGAGCAGGCAAGAGCCGGGGAATCTCTGCAGATGATGTCCGAACTTGGATGGGCTGCATGGTGGCAAATGATCGTCCCGGGTGAGCAGGCAAGAGCCGGGGATCTCTGCAGAGATGTCCGAATTTCCCGGGTGGAGTGCAGTCGGATGGCAATGATCGCCCTAGGTGAGCAGGCAAGAGCCGAGGATCTCTGCAGATGACGTCCGAACCTCTGGTGGAACTGAGACGGAGGCAGACAGGCAAGCCAAGGAAAAGGGGCGGGTAACGGAAAATCAGGAGCTGATGGCGAAACAGAGTTAGATGCACGGAACAAATTGCTCGGGCACCTACATTAAGGAGGAAGCCCTTAATATGGGTGGAGTCCTCCAGCATTGGCTGGAGAGATTGAAAATGCGCGCGGCTCCTTTAAGAGCGGGGGGGGGGGTGCGGGCGGCGCCCTAAGGCCAGTACAGGGAAGGGCCGCGGGCCAGCAGGGCGGAAGGGGGAAAGCCATAGGCGCAGAGGGGGCTGGGAGACTGAGGACCTGAGCGCAGGTGAGGAGAGCGCGTCCCTTCTGGCAGAGGCAGGGGCGCAGGCATACAACGGCTGCCCGCAGCCGCTGAACACTCATACAATTATAAAAATGTGGGTATCACCCCCCCCGAGCGCCACAGGGACCCCCAGGGTTTTGGCCTTGCCCAGCTTCCCCCAGGGCGGGGATCACAGTGCCCTGCAGCGCGGTTTGCGTCCCCACCAGGAAGCCATCCTCATCCCGCGGGCCGGCAGGTTCGCAGGGACCACCATATAGGGTAATACAGATCCGCCAAAGGGAGAGGTTGGAGTCCAGCAGCGCTGAGACCCCTGAGATCTCTAACCACATTTGGTGTCCAATTTCTTGTCCGATAAAAAATAAAAAATCCCTTTTTAGGAGCTGCTTCCAGCAGGATATCCTCTGAGACCTAAATTGAAAAACTGGAGGCTGAGTAGGAGGACCCGACTGGGGGGCCGGTACACTCTTTTTAATCTAGGTGTCTACCCATCTGGCCCGCCTACCCATATTTGACTAGTGTGTTCCTTTCCTTCCGTTCTGCTGCTGAAAAGCTCTTTTCGTGACAGCTGCCAATTTAAAAAACCCGCTATAAATAGTAAATCAAACCCCTTTATCACCCCTTTTTGTTAGGGAAAAAAAATCAAATTAAAAAAAATGTATTTCCATTTTCCCATTAGGGTTAGGGTTGCGCAAAGTTTGGGTTAGGGTTGGCGCTAAAAGTTGGATTAGGGTTAGGGGGTTTGTTAGGGTTAGTTTGTGGGTAGGTGGACTAGGGTTAGGGTGTGTTTGGGGTTAGGGTGGGTTGAATTGTGGGTTGCTGTTTAGGCACTCAGGGGGGCCAAATGTGACATGGCGTCTGATCTCAATTCCAGCCAATCTGCTTGAAAAAGTCAACGTTTCTCCTTCACTTCTTTAGCATGCCATGCGCCCAAACAGTAGTTTTACCCACATATGGGGTATCAGCGTACTCTGGACCCCAAGAGTTATTGTGAAATTTGTCTATTTCTTCTGTTACCTTGGGAAAATAAAAACTGGGGGCGAAAATATTATTTTTTAAAAAAAATGATTTTTTTGTTTTTGCGACTGTACGTTATAAACTTCTGTGAAGCACTTTGGGGCTTCATAGCGCTCACCACACATCTAGATAAGTTCCTTGTGGGGTCTATATTCCAAAATGGGTCACTTGTGGGGTTTCCACTGTTAGGCACATCAGGGCTCTCCAAATGCGACATGACGCCCCCATACCATTCCATCAATGTCTGCAATCCAAAAACGTCACTACTTTCCTTCCGAGTCCCAACGTGTGCCCATACAGGCAGGGACTCATCCGTTTCTAGTGCTGAGCTGCTGCAGGTGTGTCTGGTACAAGCTCTCCTCTCAGGCCTGTAGAAGGTGATCCAGGGCCTTCTTCACAACAACTGGAATGGGCACCTCAGGATCTCCTTGCCCTTCGTTCATTTGATCCGGATCTCTTGATAAAACAGGGCCGCAGCATATTTCTGGTGAACTGCTCGGTGGGGGCATTTCTTCTTCGGGTTGAACTTCGTAAACGGGCCCCTCCAAGTCAATTCTCCGCTTCACATGGTACGGGGTTCTTCCACCGGTACTCCAGCTTGTCTTTAGGACGTTTATTGCGTACCAACACACAATCTCCATCCTGGAGAGCTGTCCCACGCTGGGAGTTTTCTCTGGATGTTCCAGCTCCCTAAACCTGTTCTGCACCAGTTGATCTAACGTCGCAAGACGATGATGGTGTTCTCAGACCGTCCGTGGATAGTCTTCCTCTGGGTCCTCTCCAGCTCAGTGATCTCTCTTCCTGAGGGCTGAACAGCAAGGTATATGGAGTGTAACCGGTGGTGCGATGTACTGTTATTAAGTAAAAAAGGGGGAGAAGCCACGCTGCCTATGGTCAGCATGCAATACATAAAGTGCATATGCACATATTGGTTTCTAACTGTATTTAACCCCTTAATGTCCACTGACGTGCACAGTCCGTCATGGCAAGGTGTCAGTTTTGGCACCTTGATGGACGTGCACGTCAGCCTTTGAACTACCACTGCGTGTAAACACGCAGTGGTAGTTCAGTGCCAACAGCGGTCACAGACAGCTGACAGGCACAGCAAGCGGTGCGGGGACCTTTGCAGTCGGTCCCCCGCACCCACAGCGCTGGTGATTGGTCAATGTGACTGAACAAACACAGCAGCGATCAGGCAGAAGAGGCTGAAATTTTCAGCCTCTTCTGCCCGATCAGTGCAGGAGCTCAGCGCTGCAGTGGCCGAGCTTCCTGCACTGACAGCCTGGAGCGGCGCCCCCCCTGACTGCTGCGATTGCAGCACTCGGGGAGAGGCAGAGGGTCGGAGCTCCATCTGCCTCAGATCGGCGCCCCCGCAATGTATTTGCAGGGCCCGATCTCTGCCTTGATGACCCGGGGTTGTCATGACAACCTCCGGGTCATCTAGCTACGGAAGCCGCTGTGACCATGGTCACAGCACTTTCACCATAGGTACAATGGGAAAGTGCAATAACACGCAATCAAAAAGTCGTATATAAATAATCATGGTACCGCTGAAAACGTCATCTTGTCCCGCAAAAAACAAGCTTCTATACAGCATCATCAGCGAAAAAATAAAAAAGTTATAGCTCACGGAATAAACTGATGCAAAATAATTTTTTTCTATAAAAATTTTTATTGCGAAAAAAAGCCAAAACATAAAAAAATATATAAATGGTTATCGCTGTAATCGTAGTGACCCGAATAATAAAGCTGCTTTATCAATTTTACCACATGCGGAACAGAGGAAAAAAAAAAAAACAATTCCGAATTGCTGGTTTTTTTTTCATTCTGCTTCCACAAAAATCGGAATAGGAAGTGATCAAAAAAACGTTATGTGCCCGAATATGGACCAATAAAAACGTCAGCTCGTCCCGCAAAAAATAGCCCACAGATAACTCTGTCGGACGAAATATGGAAAAATTATAGCTCTCAAAATACGGCGATGCAAAAATTCCTTACAAAAAAATTCTTCCAAAAAAAGTCTTTTATGTGTGACAGAAGCTAAACATGAAAAAAGGGTTTAAAAAATCTGTACGCTGTAATCGCACCGATCCGAGGATAAAGTCGCCTAATCACTAATATCGCACAGGAACGCCGTAAAAAAGAAAACCAATTCTTCACCTTTTGTGGATTTGTCATTGTGCCTCCCAAAGATCGCAGTAAGGCGATCACAGTGGTTTCCCCCCCCACAATGGGTATCAGCATACTCAGGACAAAATGCACAATAGCTTTTGGGGTCCCTATTTCTCCTGTTACCCTTATAAAAATAAAAATTGGGGGCAAAAAGATCATTTTTGTGGAAAAAAATATGATTTTTTTATTTTCAACGGCTCTACGTTATAAACTTCTGTGAAGCCCTTGGGGGTTCAAAGTGCTGACCACACATCTAGATAAGTTCCTTGGGGGGTCTAGTTTGCAAAATGGGTCACTTGTGGGTGGTTTTCTACTGTTTAGGCACATCAGGGGCTCTCCAAGCGGACATGACAACCCCAACCCATTCCATCAAAGTCTGCATTCGAAAATGGCGCTGCTTTCCTTTGATCTCTGCCATGCGTCAAAATATGGTTTTCCCCCACATATGGGGATCAGCGTACTCAGGACAAAATTGCACATAACTTTTGGGGTCCTGTTACCTTGGAAAATAAAAATTGGGGGTGGAAAGATCATTTTTGTGGAAAAGATATGATTTTTTAATTTTACAGCTCTACGTTATAACCTTCTGTGAAGTCCTTGGGGTTCAAAGTGCCTCCACACATCTAGGTAAGTTTCCTTGGGGGGTCAGTTTCCAAAATGGGGTCACTTGTGGGGGGGTTTTCCCTGTTTAGGCAACAGGACTCTCCAAATGCGACATGGCGTCCAATTCTTCCAGCCAAAAAAATCAAATGGCGTGCTTCCCTTCCGACTCGCCCTGCGCCCCAAAATTTGGGTTTACCCCCACATGGGGTACAGCGTACTCGGACTAATTGCACAATAACTTTGGGGTCCTTTTATCCTTTGGAAAATAAAAAAATTGGGATCAATGGTAGCCCACTACCAGGACACAAAAATCCAGGAAATGCACAGGAAGGTAAAACCCCAAAAGCTTGCTTTAGCACTTCACTTACAATTTCAGACACACCCATAGGGGTATAGGAGGTGGTGACACGTAGCAGAGTCAGTCTGTCCAAATCTCTATTTAATGTCTTTTTGAGCGCTCAGAACGAAATGAGGACTGTCCACACGCAAGTGTCAGTATAACAGTTCGTCAAAGACATACATTTATTATTCATTCAAGGTTTTATACGTTTACAAAAAAGGGCTGGTTAGTCAATTAACATACAATTAAAAGCTGCTAGATTATTGGCTGTTCTAGTGTAAATATGATAATTATGATAATCATGGCAAAAGAGCTGAAGTTGCAGAATTATTGTTTTATATTCTTGTGACCTAGTTGTCTTGCATAACTATAATGTAAACAACAGATATCTAATAAGACTTTATGTACTTCATGTACTTGTTCCTTATGAAGGCCTTATGAAGGCCAGATTTCTTTAAAATGACTGATTATAGCTGGCCTAGAAATATGTGAGCACAGGGTTTTTTAGCAAGTGAGATCTATCTAACTGTGAACTGTGAATACATATATGTGAATATACTTTGAATATATGGAATACATATATATTTCCATGACAGTCCCCCCTTAGATACCACTTGCCCTAAAAACCTGCTCCTGGCCCAAAGCGCTGCAACTCTTTTGTGCTGCCGGCGGGTTGAGAATATGCCTAGCGCATGTCTCCCCCACCGAATACAGACTTTTCGCAAATGGGCGGTCAGGAGGACTGTCCCTGTCGGGGGTTTATGTGTTTGCAATCATAATCTCATAGTTGATAGGATGTTTCATCAAGGATGTGTATTCTCAGTCTGGAGGTAGTTCGGAGATCTGGTCAAGCCAGGCAGTTCCATCCGGACTGGTGCGAGGTCCAAGATGGTGATGGCATCAAATTGGTTGTCTCCTGAACAGTTTTTTTCCATTTTCCTGCGGATACAAGGAATAACACAGCAACCAGTAATTAATGCAAAAATGAGAACCCCCATAATGGCTGTCCCAACCTGTGCCAACATTTTCTGCCACCCACTCATCCACCCAAAGTATCGATCCCATGGGTCAGTGACACCTGAGTTCTGTTTCAGTTCCTCTGATAACTCAGTAAGTTTCTGTATTGCCATTGTGACTTTACCATTTGGGCCAGTGTTGTCTGGGATGTAGGTGCAACAGGTGTCTTTGATCATTTTGCAAACACCTCCTTTCTCAGCTAGAATCATATCCAAAGCCATTCTATTCTGGAATGCCATAATGGAAGTGGGGCCTAACTATGCTGCCAAACCTTTTTACAGCATCTATGGTGAAGTTAACAAATCTCTGCTGGTTATAATAGATGTAATTTATCCAATCAACATTTTTTTTTGTTTATAGTTACTAGTGGCAATAGTGACTCAAATCCTGCTTTAACTTGGTCTCTGGCCTTGAACTCATCAGGTAGGTCATCTGTCTGGTCAGTCAGAGCATCCACGACATCCTTCATGGCTTAGGTGTCTCTCCTGGTACGGGAGCTTCCTTGCAATGCGATACGTGGATCCAAACAGGCTTTCCTTCTAGTTACACAGAGGTTGATGTCATCTGGGGCTCTTGGACAGGATCATCAAATCTGGCAGTGAAGAAAAAAACTCGAGAATGGACATTAGTTTTTGACCAATTCAATTACATAAGTGTTATGATTTGGTAGCTGAGGAGAGCAGGCAAAAAAAGGCAATACACCAGAGAGGTTGGAATCTATGGGATTGCAGTACCCTGACTAACCACCACAACTAAAGGCAGCCGTGGAGCGTTCCTACGTTGGTCCTAGACGCCTCGTCACAGCCTGAGAAGCTAACTACACCTAAAGATAGAAAGATGAAAGCTATCTGCCCGGAGCAGATCCCCAAAGAACATAGAAAGCCCCCAAACATGTAATGGCGGTTATTCAAGAGGAAATACAGACACAGACAGAAAATAGTATGAGCAAACGTTGGGGCCCAAACTTCCTAAATAGAAAAGGATAGGAAAGGCACTTACTGCAACCCCAAAAAACCCTGAAAAGTACCAACTCTACTAATTACAAAAACACCTGAGATCACACGACCTCTACCACCTAAATTAGTTCTCTGGTGTAACAAAAACTAAACAGCAACCACTGAAAAAACTGGAAAAGGCAAATGAACAAACAACAGTGGCTGAACTAAACTGCAAGCACCAAAAAACTAAAAGAAGAAAATGTCTTATCTGTTAGCAGAAGATGCAGGCACGAAACAGCTTTTCTGGGTCTCTGGGAGTGTGCCTTACGCTAAACAGTGCAATTAGGAGTGTGTCATGCCATGGTTTGCGTGTCTCTTGGGCAATTTTTCAGCATTCTATTCTTAAGTGTTTCGTTCAGTTTTTTTCTACCTTCCTGCTGCTCTGGGGGTGGTAAGGAGTGTGTAGGCCTAGATCTGACCCTACTGCTAATCGGGTCTTGTGTGTCAGATTTGCTGTGAATGCGGGTCCCTGATCACTTTCTATCATTTCTGGAACCCCGTATCTGCACACTATTTTCCGAAAGTAGCTTCGTTGCAGTAGTCTTTGCTGACTTGGAAGGCTTCTGTTCATCTTGAAAATACTTCTTTTGACCACAATGGCGTATTTGAATTCTTCACTTGGCGATATCTGGATGTGGTCTATCTGGATCCTTTGAAGCTGGTAGAGTGGTCTTTCCAGATAAGGTGAGGGGGACTTTCTTCCATACGTCCAGGCTTGCATTTGCCGCAGGTCAGACAGCTGCTGGTGAATTTGGCTGTTAGGGTGGAGATCCCTGAAGCGAAACAGTAAGCACCAATCAGATCATTCATTTGTGTCTTTGATATGTGGATGTGGGTCCATCTACCCATTGGACCACCATAGGGTGCATACTTTGTGGTAGGCAGAGTTTGAAGTCTATTATTGATAGCCTTCTTTCTTCACGTGTTGCTTTTTTCGCATTCAGCTCTTCTTCTTTTGGAGCTTGGTCTTGTAACTTCTTGAGCAGATTCCAGGACGTCTCTTTGTCAGGTTTCTTGTCTTCAGTCGTCATGTAGTAGCCGTCCAGCTCTACGACCTCTCCCACTTCTCCATGTTGTCTTCCTTTGGCTGCTTCTTTGGCTGTCATGTCCGCCATGTTATTGCCTCATGCCTCTTCTGTTCTCAGTTTTCCATGCACTTTGATTTTTCAAATTGCCACCATTTTGGAAGTTGGAGTATACCCAGTAGGTCCCTGAAGGCTCCATGATGCTTCACGGTTGTCCCGTTTGCTGTGATGAAGTCCCTTGTAGCCCAGATGGGTCTAAAGTCGTGTGCTATGCCATGCGAGTACCTGTAGTCCGTGTAGATGTTTGCAGTCTTGCCTTCTGCCATCTGGCAGGCCTTCGTCAGCGCTATCAATTCTGCTTCCTGGGCTGACAGGCTAGGTGACAGACTTCTGGACCACAGGATTTCTTGATTGCTGGTCACTGCACTTCCTGTGTTGAAACTTCTTCATCATCTGCAAATCTGGAGCCATCCAAGTATCCCCCCTTGGGAGTGGGAGTAGAGTGGCCGGGCTGAGGACTGTAGGTCTGGAGACGGTGACATTATGAGACAAAGGCAATAGAGGCGCCACAAAGATGCCTGGCGTGGGGAGATTACTGTTGGTTGAGCTTGATTGAAGATTGCCAAGATGTCATGCGGAGTGAGAGTTTCCAGTGGCTGTCCAAGAGTGATGTCAGCAACCTTGTCCAGGAGGGTGTGTGCTGCGGATACTGCCATCAGGCAGGAGGGTGCTCTTCTTGCAACTGGATCCAAGCGGGCTGAGAGGCAGCCTAAAAGTCTCTGTTTTCCCCCGTGAATCCGTGCCAGGACTCCAGTAGCATGACCTTCTTTCTTCCATCAGGTAGACGGAAAGACTTTTCATAGTCAGGTAGGCCTGGTATTGGCGCTGAGACTGTGGAGTACTTCCAGTCTCCTGAATGGGTTGAAGGCTGCGTCTGATAGAAGGAGCGGGGTTGCGTTGATGCAAGCGCACAGAGGCTGCATTAGGACTGAGGCATCAGGGATCCAGGTTCTGCAATACAGTGTCCCAGGGATGTAACTTGCTTCTGGCATCACTGGACTTTGTTCTTCCAGACCTTGCGTTGCTGTTCTTCCAGGTAGAGTAGGAGAGACAAGGAATAGACTGTGCAGGTGTCGATGTCGACCACACAAAAGAGAAAGTCATCCACGTGTTGTAGAAGAGTGACTCTTGCATATTCTGCAATCCAGTTGACGAGGATGGAGGACATTGTCTTGGTGAAACTTGAAGGGCTTGTTTTGAGCACCTTGAGACAACACTGTCCATATGCACTGCACTGGTGCGTGAAAGCAGGCCTCCAGGTGGAGGGGAAACACTGAAGAAGGTACTGCCAGGTTGATCACCGTGAATACCATTGCGGTGACTGGGACTCTTGAGAGCAGAGTGTGATGGTTCAGCACTGTTGGGGTTTCAAATACCGTAGCCTCTTTCGCGGCCTCCAGGCCTTGCACCATTCTGAACTCAGTGGGGTTTTACAGTCTTTTTCATCACTGTGGAAAGCTGGGATTGATTCCGATGGGCGAGGCAGCCCAGTTTGGCCTTGTCCTTCAGTATGCGGCAGGGGACTCCCATCTGCTGGTGCAGAGTTGGCGGGAAAACAAGCCGTCTACTAGGATCCACATCATGAGAGATGACGACCAGCTGGCTTTCTTGTTCTCCACCAAGACAGTCACTGTGTTAGCACCTGCTCTGGTCACAGGGGGTCTTCTTGTTGGGACGTTTCCTTAAACGGCTGCTTTTTTCTCAGCATGGGCCATCAGTAGTTTCTTTTTCTCCAGCTCGGTCTCAGGTCAATATTTGTGCACAAGTTTGAAGAGCTGAGTGGCCTTTTGCCGGTCTAGGGCCTGGGTGAACTGGTTGATTGCAGGGGGCACCTCCTAGTGCTTGCAAAAGATGAACCTCTGGCGTTAGAGCTGGATGAGGTGTTGCCATTCCATGAAGCGAGTAGGGTCCTTCTTGAGTTGAAATATCCTGGCCAATGTCAAAGTTCTCAGGCCGTCTTCTTAGGCGAGTTCACTTAGACCTTCAGTTGGTCAGAGACATCTTGACTCTGGGTGATGGAGTGGCTTTTCTGGTACTATGTCCAGCACCTCCTGTGATAGGTCTGCAGTGTGGTTGTTTGAGGTTCCTGTTTCTTCTTGGGTCAGGGGTGAAGAAAGTGTCATGGTCCCATCTTCCTGGAACACTTTGGTCGCTATCAGCTTCTGCAGTAGGTCCACTCCCAATAGGGTGAGGGTGCAGGTTTTTTACACAACAAACTGGGACATGATGGAGTGTTCTGGCTGAGTCCACACGCTCAGGGGCTTCATAATCTGGAAATATCTGACTTGACCATCAATTCCCATGCAGGAAGCAGAAGATTCTGATAGGTATGTGAGGTTGCGGAGTTCCACAAGAAAAGATATGACTACGCCATCCACTCTCAGGATATTGGTCCCACTGGTGGGGTTCCTTGAGGACTTGGTGTGCTCTTGTCCTATGGACGGGGTTCTTCACTGCTTTCTGTGTTTCTTCTTTTTCTGGGTGGTTCCGGAAATGACCAAACTCGCCACAGTTGTAACACTTGACATCCCTTCTGTCCCGGCGGGACTCAATCCTTTTTGCTACTGTGAGCAGGGTATCCATTGCTATTGACGTGTACTCAGGCCTGGCTGCTACCAGTGGTTTCCTGATTGATTCTCTCAGTCCATGCACAAAAGCCTGTGCCAACCTCCGTCTGTGTAACGGGTCAGGGAGGCGGAACCTCTGAGCTTTATTATACAAGGAGGCTTTCCTTGTAAAGGAGCGGGTGGCGCCCGGGGAGACGGACAGGAAGTCACGGCAAGTGACAGGGACAGTCTCTGGGTATACGGGCAGGTAGTCACGGCAAGTGACCGGGGCAGTCTCTGGAAGGACAGGCAGGTAGTCACGGCAAGTGACCGGGGCAGTCTCTGGAAGGACAGGCGGGTAGTCACAGCAAGTGACCGGGGCAGTCTCTGGAAGGACAGGCAGGTAGTCACGGCAAGTGACCGAGGCAGTCTCTGGAAGGACAGGCAGGTAGTCACAGCAAGTGACCGGGGCAGTCTCTGGAAGGACAGGCAGGTAGTCACGGCCAGTGACCGGGGCAGTCTCTGGATGGACAGGTATATACGACCTGAGATGGTGGAGCCTCCCGGTAGGCTAGCAGGCAGATGACAGATGAACGCCCCCAAGTGAGCAGGCGAGAGTCTCTGGAATAGACGATGGTCACCGCAAGTGACGTCCGAACCTCTGGGTAGGTCTGCAGGCAGATGGCAGATGAGCGCCCCCAAGTGAGCAGGCGAGATTCTCTGGAATAACCGATGGTCACCACCGGTGACGGCCGAACCTTCAGGTAGGCTTGCGGACAGGTAGCAGACAGCAAACTGGCAGGAGACAGGCAGGTAACTGGTAACGGAACCTGAGGGCTGAAGCAGAGTAAACAGTGCAACAACATTGCTCGGGCACCTCCATTAAGGAGGAAGTACTTTATATAGGGTGGAGTCCTCCGGCATTGGCCGGGGACCTTTTTGAAAGATGTGCGCGGCCCCTTTAAGAGTGGGGGAGCGCGCGGGCGCGCGCGCCTAAGTCCAGCAGCAGGAAAGGAGCGCGCGACCCCAGCAGGGCGGAAGGAGGACGCCGAGCGTGGGTAAGGGGGGCGACGTCCCTGCCTGGCAGAGGACGCTGGCGCAGGGGAACAGCGTCCCTGCCTGGCAGAGGACGCTGGCGCAGGGGAACAGCGTCCCTGCCTGGCAGAGGATGCTGGCGCAGGGGAACAGCGTCCCTGCCTGGCAGAGGACGCTGGCGCAGGGGAACAGCGTCCCTGCCTGGCAGAGGGCAGGGACGCCGGCGCTACAGTACCCCCCCCTTTAGGCCCCCCTTTTTTAGGCCAGAAAGAAATTTAGCTAGGATGAGAGGGGCATGGATGTTCTCCCGAGGCTCCCACATTCTCTCCTCAGGACCAAACCCCTTCCAATCCACCAGAAAATAGGTCTTTCTTCCTACCCTTTTGGTGGCCAAAATGTTCTCTACCTCAAATTCGTTCTCAGCAGACAGTGGAGCAGGAGGTGTACCTGTAGACTTGACAAAAGAGTTAAGTACCACCGGTTTGAGGAGAGATACATGGAAGGAGTTAGGAATCCGCAAATTGGCCGGGAGTTTCAATTTATAGGACACTGGGTTGATCTGACTGATGATCTCCAGAGGACCGATGAACCGAGGACCTAACTTGTAGGAAGGAATCTTGAGCCGAACATACTTGGACGAGAGCCAGACCTTATCCCCAGGACGGAATTGAGGGGGATCCAGACGTCTCTTGTCAGCATGTCTCTTCATGCGCTCGGATGACAGATTGAGTGCGGACCGGGTACTCTCCCATATGGAGGAGAATTCGTTAACCAGGGATTCCGCAGCTGGATTGTCCACAGAGATGGAAATAGGTACAGGATCCGAGGATGTTGACCGAAGACTACAAGAAACGGAGATTTGGAGGAAGATTCGCTCTCGTGATTGTTGTACGAAAATTCGGCCCAAGGCAGGAGATCCACCCCAATCAGAATGGTGGGCATTAACGAAGTGCCGGAGATAACTGGTCAGAATCTGATTGATTCGCTCGACTTGACCATTGGACTGTGGGTGGTAAGCGGAGGAAAAATCCAGGGTGACGTCTAGCAACTTACAAGTGGCTCTCCAGAAACGTGAGGTGAACTGTACCCCACGATCCGACACAATGTGACGAGGCAGACCATGAAGACGGAAGATGTGGCGGATAAAGTCTTAAGCCAACTCGGGTGCAGACGGAAGCCCCGGCAGGGGAATGAAGTGAGCCATCTTGGAAAATCGGTCAACGACCACCCAAATGACCGTACAACCAGCAGAGACGGGAAGATCCGTTATGAAGTCCATGGCTATATGCTGCCAGGGGGCAGCGGGTACAGGAAGCGGGAGAAGACGGCCGGCAGGCAGGTGTCTCGGAACTTTGTTGCGGGCACAGGAGGCACAGGCAGAAACAAAGTCTATTACATCCTTGTGCAGGGTAGGCCACCAGTAATGCCGGGTAATGAGCTGGAGGGTCTTTTTCCGACCAGCGTGGCCAGCTAATTTAGACGAATGACCCCAGTGGAGGATCCTCTCCCGATCAGGTACCGATACGAACGTCTTACCAGGAGGGAGACGATTTAGACTCACGGGAGCCACCTGCATCACTCTGGCGGGATCGATGATATGTTTAGGTTCCTCCTCGAGATCCGACACCAGGAAAGACCGGGACAAGGCATCCGCCTTGATGTTCTTGTCGGCTGGGCGAAAGTGTAAAAGAAAGTCGCAGCGGGCAAAAAACAAGGACCACCGGGCTTGGCGAGGGTTAAGTCTCTGGGCATGCTGGAGGTAAGCCAGATTCTTGTGGTCAGTGTAAATGATTACCGGATGAAGAGCCCCCTCGAGTAGGTAACGCCACTCCTCCAACGCCAGCTTGATGGCCAATAACTCTCGGTCTCCTATGGAATAATTGCGCTCAGAAGAGGAGAAGAGTTTTGAGAAGAAGCCGCAAGATACCATTCTCCCGGAAGAAGACTTTTGAGTCAGTACCGCTCCGGCTCCAGAAGAGGAAGCGTCCACCTCCAGGAAGAACTGCTTGTTGCCGTCCGGGCGACGCAGCACTGGAGCGGAAGAGAAGGCCTGTTTTAAGGAAAGAAAGGCCTCCTCTGCTTCGGGCGTCCACTGTTTGAGGTTAGCATTCTTGCGGGTGAGCGCGGAGATTGGAGCAGTCCGGGAAGAGAAGTGCGGTATGAAGAGGCGGTAATAATTGGCGAATCCCAGGAACCGCTGAATGGCCTTCAATCCCTCCGGTCGGGGCCATTTCTCGATGGCAGATAGCTTCTCCGGATCCATTCTTAGGCCTGTCTGAGAAATGATGTAACCCAAAAACGGAAGCGAGGTCTGCTCAAAGAGACACTTCTCATATTTGGCGAAAAGGTGATTCTGCCTAAGCCTGAGCAGAACCTGACGAACATCCCTCCGGTGAGACTGGAGATCCGGAGAGAAGACCAAGATGTCGTCTAGGTACACCACAACGCAGGAGTAGAGCAGGTCCCGGAAGATGTCATTGACCAACTCCTGAAAGACTGCAGGAGCATTACAGAGACCAAAGGGCATCACCAAATACTCATATTGGCCGTCCCGGGTGTTGAATGCCGTCTTCCATTCATCTCCCCGACGGATACGGACCAGGTTATATGCTCCACGAAGATCCAGTTTGGTGAAGATTCTAGCCCCCCTCAGACGATCAAACAATTCGGGAATGAGCGGAAGAGGGTACTTATTCTTCACCGTGATCAGGTTTAGGCCTCTGTAGTCAATACAGGGACGGAGAGAGCCGTCTTTCTTTTTTACGAAGAAGAAACCTGCTCCCGCTGGGAGGTAGATTTCCGGATGAATCCCTTGGCCAAATTCTCCTCGATATATTCGGACATCGACCTGGTCTCAGCAGCAGACAATGGGTAAATACGCCCATGGGGAGGCGTAGTACCAGGTAGCAGGTCGATCGGGCAATCATAAGGTCTGTGAGGGGGTAATGTCTCTGCCTCCTTTTTATTAAAGACATCAGCGAACGACCAATATGGAATCGGGAGCCCTGGTAGATTAGTTGGTGTAGGAGAAGGACGGACGGGATGAACAGGAACCAAACACGTTTTATGACAGTCCTGTCCCCAGCGAAGGATTTCTCCAGTCTGCCAGTCGAGCACGGGTGCATGCTTTTGGAGCCAAGGTAGACCTAATAAGAAAGCATGAGAGAGTCCAGGCAGGACATGAAACGAGATGCTCTCAGAATGCAACATTCCCACCTGCAGGGTTATGGCTTCAGTGATAAGTTGGATGGGACGTGGTAGAAGACCCCCGTCCACAGCAGCAACAGATACTGGTTCAACCAGATGTTTGGTAGGAATGCGATATTTTTCTACTAGAGCCTGTGAAACAAGATTCCCGGCTGCTCCAGAATCAAGTTGGGCTTGTTCGAAATAACGGTTCTCACCGAGGAGAATTGAGACTGACAGCAGCAGAGATGAAGAGGATTTATTCTTGTCTAGGTTGACCTCTCCGAGCGAACCTAGACACAGGCGTTTCCCAACCTCTCCGGACAGGTACGGATCTGGTGCTCCTTACTGCCACAGTAGAAGCAACTCCCCTCGGCACGGCGTAAGTCCTGACGGGCTTTGACCATCTTGGTCTGGTCGACCTGCATAGGCTCAGAAGTGTGTACCTGGGGAGAAGCGGAGGGAATTACGGGTCTCTGAAAAGAAGGTGCTAGACGAGGAAACCTTCTCTCACGGGTGACCTCTTTGGCGCGTTCCTGGAACCGTAGATCAATTTGATTAGCCAGAGTTATTAGGTCATCGAGAGAGGTTGGAATGTCTCAACCGGCAAGTTCATCTTTAATACGGCCGGACAGACCCTCCCAGAAGACAGATATCAGGGCATCATTATCCCAGGCCAGCTCCGAGGCAAGGGTACGGAACCGTATGGCATATTGCCCCACGGTGAGACTTCCCTGACGGAGACGCAACAGAGATGATGCAGAGGAGGTCTTCCGTCCGGGTTCGTCGAATACCTTCCGGAAGGCCGAGAGAAAAGCAGGCAGGTCAGACACCAGAGGATCTTCTCTCTCCCAGAGAGGATTGAGCCAGGCCAGAGCCTCTCCGGTGAGATGGGACATAATGAAGGCAATTTTGGCCCGGTCGGAGTTAAACTGGTGAGCCAGGAGTTCGAAATGCAGGGTACACTGGTTAATGAAACCCCGAGCCAGAGTAAGATCGCCTCCAAACCGTGGAGGAGCAGAAAGTCGAGGTCCAGGAACGGAAACCACAGAATTGGTAAGCAACGGAACTGCCGGATTGCGAGTCATGGCGCCAGTGGTAGTTGCTGGTGAAGTAGTCAGGGTGTCCAGGCGGGAATTAACATTCCGCAGATGACCCAGGATGGACTCCTGTTGAGACCTCTGACGAGACAGTTCATGACACAGGTCAGAGAGCGAAGGGGTTTGGGTGCCACCGGGTTCCATGGCCCGAGCAAACTGTAACGGGTCAGGGAGGCGGAACCTCTGAGCTTTATTATACAAGGAGGCTTTCCTTGTAAAGGAGCGGGTGGCGCCCGGGGAGACGGACAGGAAGTCACGGCAAGTGACAGGGACAGTCTCTGGGTATACGGGCAGGTAGTCACGGCAAGTGACCGGGGCAGTCTCTGGAAGGACAGGCAGGTAGTCACGGCAAGTGACCGGGGCAGTCTCTGGAAGGACAGGCGGGTAGTCACAGCAAGTGACCGGGGCAGTCTCTGGAAGGACAGGCAGGTAGTCACGGCAAGTGACCGAGGCAGTCTCTGGAAGGACAGGCAGGTAGTCACAGCAAGTGACCGGGGCAGTCTCTGGAAGGACAGGCAGGTAGTCACGGCAAGTGACCGGGGCAGTCTCTGGATGGACAGGTATATACGACCTGAGATGGTGGAGCCTCCCGGTAGGCTAGCAGGCAGATGACAGATGAACGCCCCCAAGTGAGCAGGCGAGAGTCTCTGGAATAGACGATGGTCACCGCATGTGACGTCCGAACCTCCGGGTAGGTCTGCAGGCAGATGGTAGCTGAACGCCCCCAAGTGAGCAGGCGAGAGTCTCTGGAATAGACGATGGTCACCGCATGTGACGTCCGAACCTCTGGGTAGGTCTGCAGGCAGATGGCAGATGAGCGCCCCCAAGTGAGCAGGCGAGATTCTCTGGAATAACCGATGGTCACCACCGGTGACGGCCGAACCTTCAGGTAGGCTTGCGGACAGGTAGCAGACAGCAAACTGGCAGGAGACAGGCAGGTAACTGGTAACGGAACCTGAGGGCTGAAGCAGAGTAAACAGTGCAACAACATTGCTCGGGCACCTCCATTAAGGAGGAAGTACTTTATATAGGGTGGAGTCCTCCGGCATTGGCCGGGGACCTTTTTGAAAGATGCGCGCGGCCCCTTTAAGAGCGGGGGAGCGCGCGGGCGCGCGCCCTAAGTCCAGCAGCAGGGAAGGAGCGCGCGACCCCAGCAGGGCGGAAGGAGGACGCCGAGCGTGGGTAAGGGGGCGATGTCCCTGCCTGGCAGAGGACGCTGGCGCAGGGGAACAGCGTCCCTGCCTGGCAGAGGACGCTGGCGCAGGGGAACAGCGTCCCTGCCTGGCAGAGGGCAGGGACGCCGGCGCTACAGTCTGTGTGTCTGATCATGGGTAATGAGGCCCAAATCTTGAAACACTTGCATTACTTTGCCATGGAACTTCTCCACAGACTCTGTCTTGTCTTGACTCGTGACATGTAGGCTGAGAGTTTGTCCTGTCAGTCTGCTTTTGGCCCATTCTCTGAGTTGCTCAATTAGCTTTGGTCCTGTCTCCCAGGCATACGCATCTAAAGGGTATGCCACACTAAACAAGGTTGCTAACGAGATCGCTAAAAAACGTCACTATTTAGCGATCTCGTTAGTGACGCCGTTGTGTGTGGCATGTAGCAACGACGTGGCCCCTGCTGTGATCTCGCTGATTGTTCACTAGAGTTCTGGACCGTATTTAGATCGTTGGCGTCCCGCTGGTGACGCTATATCGCTGTGTCTGGCACCTTTTGTGAGCGATGTGCGCTGTTTTTTACATCGCAATGACCGTTAAAGTCGTTAATGAGATCACTAACCGCTTATGAGTCGTTAACGAGATCGCTAAGTGTGGCAGCTACTAGCGACATTAAAACGATCACAAAAACGATCGCATTAGTATGCGTCGTTATTGTGATCGTTAGCGGGAGCGTTTAGTGTGGCAGTACCTTAACTCTGCTGGAAGCTTGAAGTGTTCTCTCATAATTGACCAGAATGCATCACCTGCTTTTATTTCCATTTCGGTCCAGAGATCAATCCAGGCTGCTTTCTGCTGGATCTGCTGCATTTTTTGGCAAAATAGCATGGGGTGTATCCCTGGTCTGGCAGCATACTGATCACCTGGCTTGGGATGAAGGGCTCATAGGATGGTGCCTCTACCTGTCCCTGCTCTATTGGTGCTTGTGTGTTTTCTTCCCTAGTATTGGGCAGCATGTGTGACGTTGCATCTTCATCTTCATCAGATAAGAAGTGACATGGTGTACTTGGTGCATACACTGGGTGAGATTTGGGCTTTAAAGTTGTCTTGCTGCATGGGGATTTCCCACTTCCTTGCTGAGGCTGCGGTGGATCAGTGTCATGGTTCCATGCTAGCAGCCCTGTAGCTATACCACCCCCTGTGAAGCCCTAGCTGTGGGCTGTTGTGTCTGGGGGCTACATGTAGCGTTTTGTGTAGGGAGATTTGCACTTTCTTCTCCTGATATAATGACTGGCAATGTTTGTACTGTGCTTGGGATAGATAGGGTGCCCTGTGCTGGAGACACAGAGAGAGAGAAAAGTCTGAAGAAGAAGGAGAAAGGGACTGGGAGAAGAGAAAGGAGAGGGTGTCCCCCCTGTGACTCTTGAGAGGGGATGGTTGAAACAAAAATGCCTTCTCCCTGTGGAGAGAGGCGGGGAGCGTTTTTCCCTGTACGAGGCTCCTCACTCAATGAGAGCAGCCTACATGTTATGTTTCGGTAGCTGAGGAGTGCAGGCAAAAAAGGCAATACACCAGAGCAGTTGGAATCTATGAGATTGCAGTACCCTGACTAACCACAACAACTAGAGGCAGCCGTGGAGCGTTCCTACGTTGGTCCTAGACGCCTCGTCACAGCCTGAGAATCTAACTACACCTAAAGATAGATATAGGAAAGCTATCTGCCCCGGAGCAGAACCCCAAAGATAATAGAAAGCCCCCGAACATGTAATGGCGGTTAGACAAAAAGAAATACTGACACAGACAGAAAATAGTATGAGCAAACGTTGGGGCCCAAACTAACTAAATAGAAAAGGATAGGAAGGGTACTTACTGCAATCCCAGAAAACCCTGAAAAGCACCAACTCTACTAATTTCAAAAACACCTGAGATCACACGACCTCTACCACCTAAATTAGTTCTCTGGTGTAACAAAATCAAAACAGCAGCCACTGAAAAAACTGGAAAAAGCAAAAGTACAAACATCAGTGGCTGAACTAAACTGAGAGGGCAAAAGCCCCCGGAGGGGACCCTGAAGGCCCCCACAGAAGTGCAGGCCAAAATGCAAAAATCAAGCACAAAAACAAAAAGAAGAAAATGTCTTATCTGTTAGCAGGAGATGCAGACACGACACAGCAGGCTACAAGGGAAACAGGAATCAAGGATAGAGACCAGAACAATTGATCACCGGCAACCCTGATGGGAAGGTGACTCCCTTATATAAGACCAGTCAGTAACACCTGATTCCCAATCCTCACAATCTTCACAATCTTCACTGGACAGACCAGCACCGCTTGTAACCACCAGAGGGAGCCTCTGCTCAGAACTCATCCCAAGCCCACTCACAACAGTACCCCCCCCTTGAGGAGGGGTCACCGAATCCTCATTTGAGCAACCAGGTCGGTCAGGATGAGTTCTATGGTAAGCACGGATGAGTCTCCTAGCATGGATGTCCGAAGCAAACACCCAAGAATTGTCTTCCTGACCATAACCTCTCCACTTAACCAAATACTGGAGTTTCCGTCTAGAAAAACGAGAATCTAATATTTTCTCAACCACATACTCCAGATTGCCCTCAACAAAAACAGGGTCAGGAGGCACAGCAGCAGGAACCACTGGCTCAACAAACCTCTTCAACAAGGACTTGTGGAACACGTTATGGATCTTAAATGTCCCTGGAAGAAGCAAACGAAAAGAAACAGGATTAAGAATCTCCATGATCTTATAAGGTCCAATGAACCTAGGCTTAAATTTAGGAGATGCTACTCTCATAGGAATATTTTTTGAGGACAACCAGACCAAGTCCCCTACTTTAAACCGAGGACCATCAGTCCTAAGCCGGTTAGCAAACCGCTGGGCCCTCTCCTGAGAGAGGGACAACCTCTCCACTACCTGGTCCCAAATCTGTTGCATACGCTCCACAACAGAGTCAACACCTGGACAGACAGAAGCCTCCGTCTGTCCTGAAGAAAATCGAGGGTGAAACCCAGAATTACAAAAAAACGGAGACATCAAAGTGGCAGAGCTAGCCCTATTATTAAGAGCAAACTCAGCCAAAGGCAAAAAAGAGACCCAGTCATCCTGATCAGCAGACACAAAGCATCTTAGATAAGTCTCCAATGTCTGGTTTGTTCTCTCAGTTTGACCATTGGTCTGAGGATGAAATGCCGAGGAGAAAGACAATTGAACACCCAGTTTAGAACAAAAAGTCCTCCAAAATCTGGAAACAAACTGGACTCCTCTGTCAGACACTATGTTCTCAGGAATGCCGTGTAAACGAACCACGTGCTGAAGGAACAACGGCACCAATTCAGAGGAGGAAGGCAACTTAGGTAATGGCACAAGATGTATCATCTTGGAAAACCTATCACAAATCACCCAGATGGCGGTCATTCTCTGAGAAACAGGAAGGTCGGAAATGAAATCCATAGAGATATGGGTCCATGGTCTCTTGGGCACAGGCAATGGCATCAACAAACCACTAGAGCGAGAGCAAGGCTTGGAGCGAGAGCAAGTCCCCCAGGACTGCACAAATTCCCTGACATCACGAGACAAGGTAGGCCACCAAAAGGACCGACTAACCAAGTCTCTGGTACCAAAAATTACGGGATGCCCAGCCAACGCGGAACAATGAATCTCAGACATCACACTCTTTTTCCACTGGTCCGGGACAAACAATTTTCCAACAGGGCAGCGCTCGGGCCTATCCTCCTGACACCCCTCCAGAGCAAGTCTCAAATTAGGTGAGATGGCGGAAAGAACTACACCCTCTTTCAAAATAACAGAAGGATCAGATAACTCAGGAGAGTCCGCAAGGAAGCTCCTCGAGAGGGCATCCGCCTTAACATTCTTAGTGCCAGGAAGAAAGGAAACCACAAAATTAAAACGTGTGAAAAACAAGGCCCACCTGGCCTGTCTAGGATTGAGTCGCTTGGCAGATTCCAGATAAACCAGATTCTTATGGTCCGTAAGGACCACCACCTGATGTTTGGCTCCCTCCAGCCAATGTCTCTACTCTTCAAAAGCCCACTTCATGGCCAATAACTCCCGATTACCCACGTCATAATTACGTTCAGTAGGAGAAAATTTTCGAGAGAAAAAGGAACAAGGGTTACTTTTAGAGGTCTCTGGATCTTTTTGGGACAAAACGGCACCTGCCCCAATTTCAGAGGCATCAACCTCCACCTGAAATGGCAGAGAAACATCAGGCTGCCGTAGAACAGGAGCAGAAGTGAATCTCTGCTTAAGTTCCTGAAATGCAGAGACTGCCTCAGGAGGCCAATTCACCACATCAGAACCCTTTTTGGTCAAATCAGTTAATGGTTTAACAATAACCGAGAAATTACCAATAAATTTACGATAAAAATTGGCAAAACCCAAAAATCTTTGAAGAGCCTTTAATGAAGTAGGTTGGACCCAATCACAGATGGCCTGAACCTTGACCGGGTCCATTTCAATAACAGATGGGGACAAAATGAATCCCAGAAATGAGATCCTCTGTACGCCAAAAAGACACTTTGATCCCTTCACATACAGAGCATTCGCTCTCAAAATCTGGAATACAGTTCGAACATGTTTCACATGAGAGTCCCAGTCATTAGAAAAAATCAAGATATCATCCAAATAAACAATCAGAAATTTATCCACAAAATCCCTGAAAATGTCATTCATGAAGGACTGGAAGACAGAAGGAGCATTAGTGAGCCCAAAGGGCATCACAAGGTACTCAAAATGCCCCTCCGGGGTATTGAATGCCGTCTTCCATTCATCCCCGTGCTTAATGCGAATAAGGTTATATGCCCCCCTGAGGTCAAGCTTGGTAAACCAAGTAGCGTTTTTCACCCTGGAAAACAGGTCAGAAATCAAGGGTAACGGGTATTGATATTTCACAGTAATATTGTTCAAAAGACGATAATCAATACACGGCCTTAATGAACCATCCTTTTTGGCCACAAAGAAAAAACCGGCACCTAAGGGTGAAGAGGATGGTCTGATATGACCCTTCTCCAATGACTCCTTGATATAAGACCGCATAGCGTCATGTTCAGGTACAGACAAGTTAAAAAGGCGACCTTTAGGGAATTTACTACCAGGCACTAATTCAATAGCGCAGTCATAGCTCCTATGGGGAGGCAAGGATGCAGATTTACTTTCGCTAAATACATCAGAAAAATCAATCAAAAAGTCAGGAACATCCTGAGCCTGGGGGGAGGCAGAAAAAACAGGAGTGTTGGTATTAACTAGTGTTGAGCGATACGATACCGCAAGTATCGGGTATCGGCCGATATTAGCTGTATCGGACTTTCGATACTTAGTTCCGATATTTTCCATATATCGTATACCGGAATCGGAAGTTCCCATAATTCTTTGAGAGGCAATGTGATTTTAGTCAGCCAATGAGGAATCCTAAGAAGTGTGGGCACATCCTGTACTGCTGCGGTCATGTTAACTAATGGCATGGCTGTGATTGGATGCTGAAATGATGTCAGAATGCACTATAAAAGGCGCCGCCGCCATTTTAGCGTCACTGTGCTGTGAATTCAGTAAGGGACAGAACGCTGCTGTGCTGACTCTGAGGGACAGTTAGAGATTGCGATTTAGTGTACTGTGCTTTAGGCAGGCTAGCACCAACCGCTGTGTAAAGCTTCCTTTTGCCTGCAGTGTTGTTTTAACAGCTCTGCAAGGTGTGTGTGAGTGCAGGTGACGCTGCAGTTTGCTCTGCATGCAACGCTGTCTGTAGGCATCTGCACGTGTCACTCACAGACTCTTTTTTTTTTCTTCAGTGTAATTCTTGCTGCTCCATGCAATTTTAATTTTAGTGTGACGCGCTTCCATCCGTATCCAATACATTGGTTGCAAACACTATAGAAGTAGACAAAGGAGTAGCCTTTCACAGTTTGTGAACAGTTGTGTTTCAGTGTTCACTTCAGTCTGTGTTTTTTATTTTTTGAGTGCACATCACGCTCCAGTTACTTGTTCAAGCACTGCTGCTTGTACTCTGCTGAGCGTGTCTCAGTGCCTCATCCTTGTAATTTCTCTACAATTGGTTCTGCTCCATTCCATTTAAAAGAAATATAATCTATTAGTGTGACGCGCTTCCATCCGTATCCAATACATTGGTTGCAAACACTATAGAAGTAGACAAAGGAGTAGCCTTTCACAGTTTGTGAACAGTTGTGTTTCAGTGTTCACTTCAGTCTGTGTTTTTTATTTTTTGAGTGCACATCACGCTCCAATTACTTGTTCAAGCACTGCTGCATGTACTCTGCTGAGCGTATCTCAGTGCCTCATCCTTGTAATTTCTCTACAATTGGTTCTGCTCCATTCCATTTAAAAGAAATATAATCTATTAGTGTGACGCGCTTCCATCCGTATCCAATACATTGGTTGCAAACACTATAGAAGTAGACAAAGGAGTAGCCTTTCACAGTTTGTGAACAGTTGTGTTTCAGTGTTCACTTCAGTCTCTGCGTAATAACCACACTTAGGCCTTATAACTTTTCTGACTTTCTTTATCAATCTACCAAGATGAAGAAGTCAGTGAGTAAGGCACGTGGTCGTGGTCGTGGCCGTGGAGTTTCAGCAGGGAGAGGACGTGGGGATTCTGTGGCTGCTGCCGCCCTCAGTGACACAGCATCCACCAGTTTTCCCCGTGAACGTTCCTTTATGCGCACTTTGGTAGGAGCTCGGGGTGCCCCCCTGCTGCGGGAAGAACAAATTGAAGCCGTTGTTGGTTGGATGGCAGCCAATGCATCGACTTCAATTCCTTCCACCTCCTCTCAGGAACACAACACTGTTGAGCAACCATCTGTCTGTTCACCGCCTGTCAAATTGCCCAGGCAGTCAGAGAGTTCTGTACAGGAGCCAGCTGAGTCTCTGCTTCTGTTCTCAGAATCTGTTGGCTCGCAAACACGGGCACAGGCAAGCAGCATTGTGCAATTTGAAGAAGAGGGAGTATGCAGTGATGCGCAACAGCTGTGTCTCTCTCAATCTGAAGAGGCGGGTGAGCCAGTGCCGATGGACAGCACACCGCAGAACGCATCTCATGATGATGATGAGACTCAGGTGCCAGGTTTTGTGGAGCATGGTGCTGCCCAGACCATCCAACAGCAGCAGGTGTTGGAAGAGGGTAGTGGAGATGATGAAGTCCGAGACCCAACATGGCGTGAGCAACAGGAAGGTGGTGGGAGCAGCTCTGAGGAAGAGATTGGCCGAACGGTACAAAGAGGAGGGAGAGGTAAGCTGCAGACTCGCTTGCCTGTAGCCTCCAGTTTGGCACCTGTTGGGAGCAGTTGTCTTCCAAATGTCAAAATTGGCGCTCCCATGACTTGCACTGCGTGGTCCTTTTTTGACAGACTTGTAGATGATATTTGCTATGTTAAATGCAAGCTGTGTAAGCAAAAAGTTAAAAGAGGTAAAAATATCCGTAACCTGAATACCACAAATATGTGGAAACATGTACGCACAAAGCACGTAGCTGAGTTACAAAGACACACTGGAGATGTAGGCCAACCTACAGCAGCACCTACATCTTCAGGTCGTGTTGGAGCCTCTTCCTCCAGCTCACACACAGCTGTTTCTTTTTCCTCACAGGATCTCCATGGAAGAACCTCGGTCACTGTTGTCCATAGACAAACTGTTATTCCACCCACAGCAGCAAGTTCCCAGTCATCGTCACACTCCCAGGCCACAAAACAGCCATCGGTACCACAGGCATGGGATAAAAGACTGCCATACTCGGCAAACCATCCACGAGCACAGGCTCTGAATGCTGGCATTGCAAAACTCCTGTCCCTTGAAATGCTGTCATTCAGGCTGGTGGAGACTGACAGTTTCATGAACTTAATGGCATTGGCAGTCCCACAATATAATGTGCCAAGCCGATTTTATTTCAGCAGGCAAGCCGTCCCTGCTCTGCAAAAACATGTCGAGGGAAACATTAAACATGCGCTAATAAATGCCGTCAGTAGCAGGGTCCACCTGACCACCGATGCGTGGACCAGTACCCATGGCCAGGGACGATACCTTTCCCTCACTGCCCATTGGGTCAATGTTGTGGAGCCGGGTACAGATCTTGCCAGTGGCGCTGTACGTGTTCTGCCAACTCCAAGGATTGCAGGAATCCAGTCTGTACACATTGATTCCTCCTCCTACTCCAGTTCCTCAGAATCATCGCTGCACGAGCCATCACGGTCTACCTCCACATGGACCCGTGAACGCTTACCTGTTGCAACCGATATGAGCACAGCCGTGGCCAAACGTCAACAGGCCGTCCTGAAAATGATTTCAATGGGGAATCGAAGCCACACAGCGCAGGAGGTCTGGAATGCCATCAAGCAGGAGAGCGACGTGTGGTTTTTGCCAGCGAATCTCCAGCCAGGCTTGGTAGTGTGTGACAATGGCCGAAATCTGGTGGCAGCTATGGGCCTTGGCAACCTCACTCACATACCATGTCTGGCACATGTGCTCAACTTGGTCGTGCAGAGTTTTTTGAGGGACTATCCGAATCTTGCTGAACTGCTGCAGAAGGTCCGCCTAGAGTGCGCTCACTTGCGACGTTCCAGCATAGCCAGATCGCGCATTGCTGCTCTGCAACGCAGATTACGCCTTCCTGAACATCGCATCATATGTGACGTACCCACCAGGTGGAATTCCACGTTACATATGTTGGAGCGGTTGTGTGAGCAGCAGAAAGCAGTAATGGAGTATCAGCTGCAGCAGGCGCAATCAAGTCACTATTTGCGTCGTCCACACTTCACCACAAATGAGTGGGCCTCTATGAAGGACATCTGCGACGTTTTGCGTGCGTTTGATGTCTCAACGCGGATGGCGAGTGCAGATGATCCACTAGTCAGCATGACTGTCCCCCTTATCTGCCTGCTTCAGAAATCACTGAAAGCACTAAAGGAAGAGGTTTTGGAAGAGGTGGAGGATGAGGAATCACAAATTCAATTACCTTCAGGACAGTCAGCGCAACGTGGTTCCTCACAAAGGGCTGGGCAGGGCTCACTTTGTGAGGAGGATGAGGAGGAGGAGGAGTCAATGGAGGAGGAAGAAATCCCTACAGAGGGAGGTACACAACGCTCTAGGCTGTATGTAGAGCGAGGGTGGGGTGATGCAGAGGAGGCCGAGATGACGCCTCTTCCAGAGGACAGGTTTTCTTGGCGAGTTGGGAGTCTGCAGCACATGGTTGATTTCATGCTTCAGTGCCTGAGAAACGACCGCCGCATCGCCCACATTCTCACCACGTCAGATTATTGGGTGTACACCCTCCTAGACCCTCGGTACCGGGACAAGTTACAAACCCTCATCACACCGGTGAACCGGGACCGTAGAATGCGGGAGTACCAAGACACACTGGTGCAATCCATAGTGTTGTACATTCCAGCCGAGAGAGCTGCTGCTGCTGCTACTGCTTTACAAAGCAGCTCTGTGCGTCGAGGCAGTGTAGACACCTCTACAACAAGAGGGAGCACAAGCAGCGCCTCTGCACAGGGCAAGAGCTGTATGTTACAAATGTGGCGAAGTTTTGTGACAGCGCCAGCAAGGTGTACACCATTCGAGACGGCTCCAGTCACCAGGAAGCAACGTTTCCGTAACATGGTGACAGACTACATGTCTTTCCCTCTAAGTGTACTCCCAGATGCCTCTTCCCCTTTCAAATTTTGGGTCTCTAAGCTGGATACATGGCCAGAGCTTAGCCAGTGTGCATTGGATGTGCTGGCTTGCCCTGCTGCCAGTGTATTATCTGAACGCGTCTTTAGCGCTGCAGGTGGTGTTAACAGACCGTCGCATGCGACTATCCTCAGAGAATGTAGACCGGCTTACTTTTCTGAAAATGAACAAGGCATGGATCTCACCTGAATTTGCCTGTCCATTTTCAGATTAAATAACTGTTTGGCAACGTTTTCCATGTCTCCTGTTATGTTCATCTTTCTACCACCTGAACTCTACTCCCTGGGCTACAACACCGCCATTTGTTGCTCGTAAGTAATTGGCAGGGGTACTGACTCCTGGCCAGCCTGGTTACAGCACGACAGCTGTTTCCTGGCAGTGTGAACGTCAATTATCCTCCAATAAGTTGTGCTGTCGTGTTGCATTCGGGTTAGCCGACTCTATGGTGCCTGCAGTTTAGGTGATTCCTATGTGTGCTGTGGGATATGTAAAGGCTGTTTCCATTGTGACAATAGGACAAGCACCCACTGTAGGACTGTGTGATTCGGTAACTGCGGACGGCTTGCGTCCTGTCAACTTACATTTTCATGGGTGCGTTCTGCTACCCGTCCGGGATCCAGTACCGTCAACTGGTTCTCCCCAGTGCCTTTGGCCTAGGTGCCTCCATCTCCGTATACGAGTTCCAGCAACGTCTGCTGGTCCTTGGTATTGCTTTGGAGCACAGGTACCTCCTGCTTAGTAACCGTGTCACAGTAACGTCAGCTGGTACTCAGTTGTGACATTGCCTCTTTTCCTTCTGCTACCTGTCCGGGGTCCAGTACCGTCAACTGGTTCTCCCCAGTGCCTTTGGCCAAGGTGCCTCCATCTCCGTATACGAGTTCCAGCAATGTCTGCTGGTCCTTGGTATTGCTTTGGAGCACAGGTACCTCCTGCTTAGTAACCGTGTCACAGTAACGTCAGCTGGTACTCGGTTGTGACATTGCCTCTTTTCCTTCTGCTACCCGTCCGGGGTCCAGTACCGTCAACTGGTTCTCCCCAGTGCCTTTGGCCAAGGTGCCTCCATCTCCGTATACGAGTTCCAGCAACGTCTGCTGGTCCTTGGTATTGCTTTGGAGCACAGGTACCTCCTGCTTAGTAACCGTGTCACAGTAACGTCAGCTGGTACTCAGTTGTGACATTGCCTCTTTTCCTTCTGCTACACGTCCGGGGTCCAGTACCGTCAACTGGTTCTCCCCAGTGCCTTTGGCCAAGGTGCCTCCATCTCCGTATACGAGTTCCAGCAACGTCTGCTGGTCCTTGGTATTGCTTTGGAGGACAGGTACCTCCTGCTTAGTAACCGTGTCACAGTAACGTCAGCTGGTACTCGGTTGTGACATTGCCTCTTTTCCTTCTGCTGCCCCTCCGGGTTCCAGCACAGTCAGCTGGTCCTCGTTACTTCCATTGTCTCTTGTTCCATCTGATACCCGTCCGGGTTCCAGTAACGTCACCTGGTTCTCGTAAATTAGACGACCTTAAAGACCACCCAGAAGAAGATGACGACAACAAGGGCGACGACCATGAAGCCAACCAGCCTGAACACCATCACAAAGAAAAAATAAAAGATTACCCAGAAGAAGATCACCAACAGGACAAAGAAGGTTAAGACAAACTACAAGATACAGAACAAGAGACAGAAGAACAATAAGCAGAAGATAAAAAAGCAGAAGAACATGAAGTATAAGACCAAAATGAAGAGCAAAATATATGCTATAAATTCTAAGCAGAAGAAGACTAAGCAGTGTATGGGGGTGAGTCCGTTCCTCCTCGTGGTGCCCCTGGAAAATGCCTGCTGCTGCAGGCTAAACTGAACACGGACAAATACTGTTGTAATTTAAATCTTTTGTGACAGCAAGAACGGAAAGATGAAAAATTCATACTTTTACAGATTACAAGTACATTAATCTCTGTCACAAATAAGAATATGATGAAGAAGATGAAGAGGAAGAAGATGAAGAATTTGAATATGAAGATTAATAGTTTAATAATAACAATATGAGTAATGTAAACAAAAAGATGAATAGCAAGAAGTTTAAGAAGAAGATTAAGAAGGTGAAGATGAAGAATAATTTGATGAGAAAGATGATGCTGCTGAAGATTATGAAGGAGAAAGTGTGGCACTGGCAAAAGTTAAAAAGGTGAAGAGCATGGAAGTTGTGAAACATACATATTTGCCAAAATAGAAAAAAGGTTAACAACATTGTCAATTTGTTCGTCAATCCAAACGTATTTCCAAAAAAAATATATTAATGCTATTCCAATGCATTGGGTTAAACATCTATGCCTTTATTGTCTCCTCAACCTCCCCAATACATTCTACATTAGTCTTTGTTGTTTTCCTTCATGTACAATTAACCAACAAGGCAAGAATGGTTTTTTTTTTAATGTCGATATTTGGTTCCCATAGACTTACATTGGACTTTCGGTATCGGGTATCGCCGATATTTTAGTGATATCGGCGATACCATTCCGATCCGATATTTTTAGATATCAAGCAGTATCACTCATCTCTAGTATTAACACATTGGCAGCCCCAACTGGTTACAGACACAGATTTCCAATCCAAAACAGGATTATGAGACTGTAACCAAGGGAAACCCAGTACGATAATGTCATGCAGATTATACAGCACCAAAAATTTGCAACTCTCCTGATGATCAGGTTCAACCCTCATTATCACCTGAGTATAGAACTGGGGTTTATTCTCAGCCAAAGGGGTAGAATCGATCCCCAGTAGGGGAATAGACTTCCGTAGGGGTATCAAGGGAAACCCACAACGTTTAGCAAAATCAAAATCCATCAGGTTAATAGCTGCTCCCGAATCAACGAAAGCCTGAGCAGAAAATGTGGACAGGGAGCAAATCAGGGTAACAGTCAACAAAAATTTAGTCTGAACACTACCCAAGACAACTGAGCGTGCAAAACGTCTTCCCCGCTTAGGGCAGACTGAAATAGCATGAGAGGCATCACCACAGTAGAAACATAACCCATTGCGTTTTCGAAACTCATGACGCTGTGCCCCAGAAGCCACTCTATCACACTGCATGGGTTCAGAAGCTGGTTCACAAGGCAACACTATTCCACGCATACTTCTACGCTCACGCAAACGTCTGTCAATTTGAATCGCTAATGACATAGAATCATTGAGACCAGAGGGACAGGGAATCCCACCATAACATCCTTTACATTCTCTGACAGACCCTTCCGAAAAAGGGCTGCCAAAGCATCGCCATTCCATTTGGTCAGGACTGCCCACCTTCGGAATCTCTGACAGTATAACTCAGCGTCCTCAAGCCCCTGATTTAATGCCAACAAGGCTTTTTCAGCTTGATCAGTGACATTAGGCTCATCGTACAATAACCCCAGAGCCTGAAAAAATGCATCAACATTACTCAAAACAGGATCCCCAGGTGTCAGGGAAAAAGCCCAATCCTGAGGATCGCCGCGCAGGAGAGAGATGACAATTTGAACCTGCTGTGCTGCGTTCCCTGAGGACTTAGATTTCAAGGCAAAAAACAACTTACAGTTATTTTTGAAATTCAGAAATTTAGCTCGATCTCCTAAAAACAAATCTGGCATGGGAATCCTAGGTTCCACAACAGGCAACCTCGCAAGATAGGTAGCAATACTCCGAACTTCAGTGGCAAGCTGATCCACATGGCCAGACAACTGTGCAAACTTCATTGAGAGAAAAAAAAATCCTCCTCAGCACCCAGAGATACAGAGGGAAAAAAAAAAAATCTCTGACAACTCTGACAATCTTCTTTCTTTAACACTATTTTTCCCTTTTGTGAGTACCATACAAATATCAGTTTTTATGGCCGGTGATACTGTTTTGATTTGGTAGCTGAGGAGAGCAAGCAAAAAAGGAAATACACCAGAGAGGTTGGAATCTATGGGATTGGAGTACCCTGACTAACCACCACAACTAAAGGCAGCCGTGGAGCGTACCTACGTTGGTCCTAGACGCCTCGTCACAGCCTGAGAAGCTAACTACACCTAAAGACAGAAAGAGGAAAACTATCTGCCCCGGAGCAGATCCCCAAAGAACATAGAAAGCCCCCAAACATGTAATGGCGGTTAGACAAGATGAAATACAGACACAGACAGAGAATAGTATGAGCAAACGTTGGGGCCCAAACTTCCTAAATAGAAAAGGATAGGAAGGACACTTACTGCAATCCCAAAAAACCCTGAAAAGTACCAACTCTACTAATTACAAAAACACCTGAGATCACACGACCTCTACCACCTAAATTAGTTCTCTGGTGTAACAAAAACTAAACAGCAGCCACTGAAAAAACTGGAAAAGGCAAATGAACAAACAACAGTGGCTGAACTAAACTGAGAGGAGCACAAGCCCCCGGAGGGGACCCGGCAGACCCCCACAGAAGTGCAGGACAAAATGCAAAAAGCAAGCACAAAAAACTAAAAGAAGAAAATGTCTTATCTGTTAGCAGAAGATGCAGGCACGAAACAGCAAGCTACAAAGTGAACAGGAATCAAAGATGAGACCAGAACAATTGATCACCGGCAACCCTGATGGGAGGGAACCTCCCTTATATAAGACCAGTCAGTAACACCTGATCTCCAATCTTCACAATCTTCATTGGATAGTTCAGTACTGTTTGTAACCACCAGAGGGAGCTTCTGCTCAGAATTCATTTCTAGCACATTCACAACACTGTCCCAAGAAGCGACAGTCCAGACTGAAAATCATTGAGGAATGAGTTGCTGTGAGAGCAGCGTCAGTGACAAGCAGTGACATCATCGAGGTTACCGCTGGTCACTGATGCTGCGTTCCTAGCAGGACTGTACAGCAATGACTTCAGCACCGTGAGAAAAAGTCACTGAGTTAACTTCAGTTCAGTGAGTTCACCCCAGATCATCTTGAGAATGGCTGGTTATCAAAAATACAGGAGAACCCATGCTGTTTTTTACATTTATTTATATAGTTACGTAGGTTGAATAAGATGTACAGTAGGTCCATCAAAGTTCAACCTTTCTCCACCAACTGTACCATCACTAATTGTGGAAACTTCACATTATACCTCAAGCAGCTTGGATTGTGGCCTCTCCACTTTTCCTACTGACTCTGGGACCTTGATTTCCAAGGTCTAGTGTGAAGTTTCCACAATCAGTGATGGTTTGGGGAGCCATGTCATCTGCTGGTGTAGGTCCACTGTGTTTTATCAATACCAAAGTCAGCGCAGCCGTCTACCAGGAAATTTAAGAGCATTTCATGCTTCCGTCTGCCGACAAGCTTTTTGGAGTGGAAATTTCAATCTCCAACACAGTAATACTCACCTAACGCCTATTCCATTGAAGCCCTCTTGTAATAAAATAAAAAACAACAATATCCCTCACCTGTCCGACACTCTGTCACAAGATGTGACCGTCCAGACTGAAAACCACTTACGCCTCCTGACGAAGAACGGCGAAACGCGCGTTGGGGCGGCAGGCTGAGGTCAGGACTTTCACCCTTATGTAAGTCTATATTCTGGCATTTGCACTTTATTTATCCTACTTCTTTATGCACCATTTATATTTATAATGCTGTTGCTGCTATTATTGCCATCTCTTTGCACATAAGCACTTTATTTATCTTGTATGGATGATAATATTACAGTGCAGCATTATATGCACTTGTGCACCTTCACGTATTCTTTGTGATTAAATCTACCTAGTTCTGCACATTATGTGCAGTTTTTATGGTGTGTACTAACATATTGGGTGAAAAATTGTCCTACTCTTTTGACCTGCGTAATTTGTGATACTCTGTTTATTGAGAAATTGTATTTTATTTATTATTCATTAAAATTGAGAATTTTATAAAATAACTCTTGACCCCTGGTTTTTTTTGTGTGGGGTTTTTGTTGCACGTTATATAGAGTTTCTATTTTGATTGTTATTCCGATTTGGGATTTTTTGTGGTCTAATATCCCTCACCTGTCCGACACTCTGTCTCAAGATGTGACCGTCCAGACTGAAAACCACTTAGGAATGAGCTGCTGTGAGAGCAGCGTCAGTGACAAGCAGTGACATCATTTTACAACAGGACTTGGCCCCTGTCCACACTGCCAAAAGTACCAATACCTGGTGTACAAACAACAGTATCACTGTGCTTGATTGACAGCAAACTCGCCTGAACTTATCCCCATAGAGAATCTATGGATTACTGTCAAGAGGAAGATGAGAGACACCAGACCCAACAATGCAGACGAGCTGAAGGCTGCTATCAAAGCAACCTGGGCTTCCATAACCCCTCAGCAGTGCCGCAGGCTGATCGCCTCCATGCCACGCCGCATTGATGCAGTAATTGAAGCAAAAGGAGCCTGACCAAGTATTGAGTGCATTTACTGATCATACATTTCAGTAGGACAACATTTTCAGATTTTATAATCATTTTTCAAGCTGCTGTTATAAAGTATCTAATTTACTGAGATAATGACTTTTGGGTTTTCGTTGACTGTAAACCATAATCATCAACATTAACAGAAACAAACACTCAGGGCCGGCCCGAACGTATAGGCGGCCGCCTAGGGCGCCGACCCTAAGGGGGCGCCAGAGAAAAAATAGAAAAAATTATAAAAAATCTTTTCAAAAGGCAAAAAGTTTTAGGGATGGAAAAAAAAGTGTACATAATTTTTTTTACCATAAATTTAAAAGAAAAACCGTTGAGCTTCTATTTACGCACGGAAAGGAAGCGCTAAACTACGGACGTGAATCGTTTGCATCGTCTGCTGACAGGTGTTTGATCCCGCGCGTTTATTTTGCTCCTAAGTTTTCAAATGTTGGCAAAGCAAAGCAAACAACCAAAAATGCAGACACTACACTAAGGGGGCGCCCGAGAGAAAAAAATACGTATACTTCATAGTAGGGGCGCAACAAAATAGTTTCGCCTAGGGCGTCGTAATCTCTCGGGCCGGCCCTGCAAACACGTGAAATGGATCACTCTGTGTGTAATGACTCTATATAATAGATCACTCTGTGTGTAATGTCTCTATATAATAGATCACTCTGTGTGTAATGACTCTATATAATAGATCACTCTGTGTGTAATGTCTCTATAGAATAGATCACTCTGTGTGTAATGACTCTATATAATAGATCACTCTGTGTGTAATGTCTCTATAGAATAGATCACTCTGTGTGTAATGACTCTATAGAATAGATCACTCTGTGTGTAATGTCTCTATAGAATAGATCACTCTGTGTAATGTCTCTATAGAATAGATCACTCTGTGTGTAATGTCTCTATAGAATAGATCACTCTGTGTAATGTCTCTATAGAATAGATCACTCTGTGTGTAATGTCTCTTTAGAATAGATCGCTCTGTGTGTAATGTCTCTATAGAATAGATCACTCTGTGTGTAATGTCTCTATAGAATAGATCACTCTGTGTGTAATGTCTCTTTAGAATAGATCACTCTGTGTGTAATGTCTATATAGAATAGATCACTCTGTGTGTAATGACTCTATAGAATAGATCACTGTGTGTAATGACTATAGAATAGATCACTCTGTGTGTAATGACTCTATAGAATAGATCACTGTGTGTAATGTCTCTATAGAATAGATCACTCTGTGTGTAATGTCTCTATAGAATAGATCACTGTGTGTAATGTCTCTATAGAATAGATCACTCTGTGTAATGTCTCTATAGAATAGATCACTATGTGTGTAATGTCTCTATAGAATAGATCACTCTGTGTAATGATTATAGAATAGATCACTCTGTGTGTAATGTCTCTATAGAATAGATCACTCTGTGTAATGACTCTATAGAATAGATCACTCTGTGTGTAATGACTCTATAGAATAGATCGCTCTGTGTGTAATGTCTCTATAGAATAGATCACTCTGTGTAATGTCTCTATAGAATAGATCACTCTGTGTGTAATGTCTCTATAGAATAGATCACTCTGTGTGTAATGTCTCTATAGAATAGATCACTCTGTGTGTAATGTCTCTATAGAATAGATCACTGTGTGTAATGTCTCTATAGAATAGATCACTCTGTGTGTAATGACTCTATAGAATAGATCACTCTGTGTAATGACTATATAGAATAGATCACTCTGTGTGTAATGTCTCTATAGAATAGATCACTCTGTGTGTAATGACTCTATAGAATAGATCACTGTGTGTGTAATGTCTCTATAGAATAGATCACTCTGTGTAATGACTCTATATATAGAATAGATCACTCTGTGTGTAATGTCTCTATAGAATAGATCGCTCTGTGTGTAATGGCTCTATAGAATAGATCACTCTGTGTGTAATGACTCTATAGAATAGATCACTCTGTGTAATGTCTCTATAGAATAGATCACTGTGTGTGTAATGTCTCTATAGAATAGATCACTCTGTGTAATGACTCTATATATAGAATAGATCACTCTGTGTGTAATGTCTCTATAGAATAGATCACTCTGTGTTTAATGTCTCTATAGAATAGATCACTCTGTGTGTAATGTCTCTATAGAATAGATCACTCTGTGTAATGTCTCTATAGAATAGATCACTCTGTGTGTAATGACTCTTTAGAATAGATCACTCTGTGTGTAATGACTCTATAGAATAGATCGCTCTGTGTGTAATGTCTCTATAGAATAGATCACTCTGTGTGTAATGTCTCTATAGAATAGATCACTCTGTGTGTAATGACTCTTTAGAATAGATCACTCTGTGTGTAATGACTCTATAGAATAGATCGCTCTGTGTGTAATGTCTCTATAGAATAGATCACTCTGTGTGTAATGTCTCTATAGAGTAGATCACTGTGTGTAATGTCTCTAGAATAGATCACTCTGTGTGTAATGACTCTATAGAATAGATCACTCTGTGTAATGTCTCTATAGAATAGATCACTCTGTGTAATGACTTTATAGAATTGATCGCTCTGTGTGTAATGTCTCTATAGAATAGATCACTCTGTGTGTAATGTCTCTATAGAATAGATCACTGTGTAATGTCTCTATAGAATAGATCACTCTGTGTGTAATGACTCTATAGAATAGATCACTCTGTGTAATGTCTCTATAGAATAGATCACTGTGTGTGTAATGTCTCTATAGAATAGATCACTCTGTGTAATGACTCTATATATAGAATAGATCACTCTGTGTGTAATGTCTCTATAGAATAGATCACTCTGTGTTTAATGTCTCTATAGAATAGATCACTCTGTGTGTAATGTCTCTATAGAATAGATCACTCTGTGTAATGT